>CAXKVV010000384.1:0-54162 GCA_964058805.1 Schoenoplectus triqueter
AAATAGCTCTTGCCATTTGTTTTGCTTTGCAGGTGTATCCAAAGCTTGCAGTTGCTACTTAAATTTCAGAAAAGATGGAGAAATCTTCCTTTGTCCTGCATGTTTAGCTAGAAGTAATTGGAGAGGAAATCTACCTTGTTGGAACTTAATGTGTTGAATCTTGACTAGTTTTTCAATCTATTGCGGTTGTTTATCTATTTTAGTTTGGTTAATTAATATTTTCAGGGCAGGAAGAAGGATCATTGTTGAATGTGGTTTCTTGAACCTTGTAGCTGTTTTTGTCCGACTGTCTGATTAATGATTTTTGTAGTGCTAAAATATGTCATCAAAAATTTACGTATAAACTGTTGAAATGCATTGATCGAGTAGTATGTATTGGCGTTGATTGGGTCTGTTTCGGTCAAAGTGTGTGCTTAAATGAGCGTGGGTTATCAATTCATCATGACCAGGCCCAAGGAAATTCTGAATCTCTTTGATAATTGTTATGTCAATGCGCGTTTGAAAATTGAAAATCAATTGAGTTGGAAATAATTCTTAGCAGTCCTCGAAAAACCATAAAAGACCCCCTTGATCGGACCAATTTGGAAATTGTAAGCAACCTGAATTTTCTATGGAAACTAGTCGGATTATGGTGCTTTGTACTTAATTTCAAGTTTAAAACAATCAGTTCAAATCGTTTATTCTAATTTTTATATTAAAATTTATTAGTAAACTAAATTTTATACTTTTTAGAATTTATTTGCAATTTTTTTATAGGAGAAAATCGTTATTTTCTGTTGAACTAGAATTCTAGATCAAATCATTTTGTCTCATTTGAAAAATAACAATTTTTTTTAAAAATATATAAATTTTGATATAAAAATTAGATTGAATGGTTCAAATCGATCATTTTTAACTTAAAATTAAAAATAAAACGCAAAATACACAAGATTTGTAAAATAACAGTCTTTCTCTATATATATAATCTAAACGGTGTACATTCTCAACATTAATATTTCAATTGTTCATGTTTGAAATTCAAACCATTCATCTAGTTTTTCTTTTCCAAATGAGTTTATATGGACAAGATAAAAAATATGTTTTTTTTTTTCTTTTCCGTTCTTTTAATCTTATATAAACGACCTCAGAAAATGTAAAAATTTTGGTGGACACATTGTTGCTTGTGAAGTTCAACAAAACAATAGTTCGGATCCAAGATTTAATTATATATTTTGAAATACTAATTCAAAAGTAAAATAGTTCAAATTATGACACCTAGCGATTATGATATCGATATTCTTTTATCTCAATCATTTCATTTCTAAAACGAAATCAATTGCAAGGAAAAAAAGAAAAAAGTTAAACAAACCAATTTACTGGAACTGTCATGAGAAAGAGAAATCCTAAAATTATGATTAACTCTTTATAATTATTATGAGTTGAAGCACACACAATAAATAGCTTTTGATATTTTTTTATATAAATTCACCACTCAAAATTTTAGAACAAAATCTGCTATCAATAAGGATATCCAACTTATAATTTAATATATATATATATATATATATATATATATATTATTTTACTTGTGACATGAATATTTTACCCGGGGAATGCGTATGTTTGTTGACCTTGCTTGCAATATCTTATTAAAAGAACTTGTAATATAATACATAATGAAATACCCGTTAAAATTCCCTTTGAGGAAATTCATGGGTAAAATTCCAAATTTGCATTTTCCCAGAAAAATGCAATAACCGACTTAGGCTGTTATAAAAAAAATGCTGTTATATGTGCATATACCATTCATATCTCTAAAGTACAAAAATTTCATATTTTACCTCCTCTGGCTCTAATCTACAATGAGTTCCTGTCCTGGAAGTCCTTCTGAACCTACTAAGGTTTCTCCATTTTCTTTCCTTTCTTTCCCCACCTGTACCAATTTCAAAATTAATCAAATAGTTTGTTATTTTCATCTTTAATTTTCTTGATTACTCAACAATAGTGCTTTTCTTTGTTAACCTAATTTAATCCCACCTTTATTTATTTTTCTTTGCTCCGGCATTTTCTTTGGTATCATAACAACATGTTTTAATCCATCTCTTTTGTGAATTTACTATATATATATATTACAGCCACATCCAGCATGCCCAGGAAGGAAACGTTGCAAATTACCAAATTGTATTCATAACTCTTCAAAAAAGAAATGCTTCTCGACTAATCAAACCTTGTTGAACATGTATGCAATTACAAGTCGCCGTGGCATCAATCGGTTTTACCAGAAATTCAAAACTCCAGCTCAAGTCATGAAAGACGATATCACTTTTCTGCGCAATTAGGAACGTGAACAGTAATTAGTCTTGTAAATTAATTGTAATACATCATTGTTTTATGTTTTTGTTCTTTTAATTAAATAAATCCTGCTTATGTGCAATATGTATGAAGATTTGCCGTGTAGAAGAAAACAAATAATGATGTTGCTAATGTTTTACAAATATAACCAGCAAAGAACGTAATAACTCTATAACATGTAAAAATAAGAAAGAAAATAAAAGGCACATAAATTTATTGATGATGGCGATGTGTTAATTTGGTCTTTTAAATGCAAAAAGAAGAAAAACAATTGATTTTTGAACAGTATTTAGTTATTATTTTAATCTTTTCTTATTTAGGTTTATGTCGATGAATTTGCTCTGGTTTGATTTGTACAATTAAGAGTCTGTGCAGCTTGGAATTGAAGAGGGGGATTTCTTGTAAAATTGATTCACACGGGTCAGAAAAATGATCAATTTTCGTTCATATTTACAGCCTTTTAGTTATCCAACATCAGCAGAACTATGGATCTTCAGCTGAATTTCCGAACCATAAAAAAAATATTAAGAGTTCCTGGCCGTACTTGTTTTGAATTTTCAATTCAGTAAAATATTGTATGCTCTCTTCGGGTTTCGTTTTAAATCCAGACTTCAGAGCATGGAAAATACTATTTTTTCCCCATTAGGTGCCTCATATAATGTAAAATAGATTATAAAATATGATGGATTATTTGACAATTATTTACTTTGTAATTTTGTCGATCGGGGGCCTATTAAAAATAAATTTTGCTACAATATAAAAATATATTTCATTCAAATTATTCGAAAATTGACAAATCTTCATACATAACGGTGTCTGTTGCGAATGAGATTTAATTAATTAGAAAATTGATATTAGTAAAGCACTTCCGCAGGAAAAAAAAGTGAAAAACATAAGTTTCCGTATTTATTTTCGTGGTACAAGGAAGCACTCATTTCAGGTTCTGAGTACATTTCTATATCTGTTCTCATTTTGTGGACAAAAATAAATAGGAGGTGATCTATTCACAACTATTTTTTACAACAAACTGATTACAAATAGACTATTTTTTTAAAATAAATTCTTAAACCTATAATTATTAACCACGATTTAAATTTCATACAATTTCAATATCATTCAATATTTAATTAAAAACCAAAATTACATGGCAATTGCTGCAACTTAAATTTAATGAGATTTGATAGAATATTAAATAACAACCAAAATTTTATGAAATTTAAGTCAATTAACCAATAAGTTTAAGAATATATTTGCAAACATATTTTCATTTTAAATTCTTTTAATTTATTTTAATATATTGTCAATGTTGTTAAAATAAATAGTTATAACAAAATTCCACCCAAAATAAATTCCCACAAATTATTGTGAATTCCCTGTCATGTTCTTGAAGTTTCAATCAATGTAATTTTGTGACAATAAAAGTTTTATATTACGCAAAATTTAAATATAATTTTTAAATACAAAAAATATGTACAATAATAAGTAATATTTTTAAACACGTGATAATTTAAAAAACGATAGCGCATAACCCTCTATTTTAAATGAGAAGAGTGATAATCATGCCTGAGCCATTAAATCAAAGTGGATGAAGAGATTTAAAAAAAATAAATAGTAAAAATATTGGTTACATGGCATAGCTAAATTTTTTGAAGTTTAATCTTTTTCATATATTATTAAGACAGTTCATCGAGCTTCAACCCAAAAAAATATAGCATATACAAATAATTAGATACTTAAAATAATTTTTTTTCTGTGAAGTAATTTTTCTTAGAATTTTTTTAAATATAAATATATTTTTTTCAAAATGCTAAATATATATTTAATAATAAATATTATAATCAGCTATATAATAATTTATTAAAAATAGTTATGTTATTTTAGTATTTAAATTGTACCTTGGAGACTTCATATAATCTCTTTAAATGAAAAAAGAGAAAAATGATATGAATTATTTGTTTAAGATAAAAGAAGAGGGAAAAATAAAATCAATGGCGGAAG
The DNA here is from genome assembly GCA_964058805.1 of Schoenoplectus triqueter. Classification (NCBI taxonomy): domain Eukaryota; kingdom Viridiplantae; phylum Streptophyta; class Magnoliopsida; order Poales; family Cyperaceae; genus Schoenoplectus; species Schoenoplectus triqueter. The sequence continues at coordinate 4,330 of CAXKVV010000384.1, forward strand.
AAATGGATGATGTTGCAAATCTTCTTTCCGAATATAGAATTATCAATTGATGTCAATTTGGATGTAACCAATTCTGTAAATAGCCAATTTTTTATATCGGTATGTAACCAATTATGTCTTTCAACGCAGATTTAACGCTATGAGTTGGTTATATTTTCGTGCAACGGGCTGATCTAAAGAACATTTATATCCATTAAATAAAAGGCAAGTACTAAGAGATTGGAGAACAACTACGTTATATTCCTATATGTAACGTCTATGTACGGTGCAAGAAAATTTTAAATTTTAAAATTATAATTCATAATTTGTTTGGCATTTGATTTAATTTTAGTTTGACTTTGATTCGTTCAATTAAAATTTTCTATCAGTTTGATTCGATATTTTTTTAATGAATAATTTCGAGTTCAATTTGTAATAATTCAATATATAGTTATTTGCATATATTTTGAACTATTCAATAATATATGTAATAATATAATTATTTTATTATGAAATTAATAAAATACTGTTATTTTATTATTAAATTATAAAATATTAGTTATTTTTAATTTTTTATAAAATTAATAAAATATTAATTATTTAGTTTTAATTATTTATGAAAGTATCAAAATAAATATAAAAATTAAAATAATTGAGTTTATCTAAAATTTGATTTTAGTTTGAATTTAATTAATATGAACTTTATTTAATTTAAATTTAATTGAATTTGAATTTGCTTTAGCTTAATTTTGATTTATTTTAAATTTGATTTAGCTCGAAACAAATCGAGCACCACGTCCATGGACCAGTCTGCATTTTTGGTTCATTCATTTTGGTCCCACTTCGTGGGTTTTAATTGGTTTTCTTACACAACGGGAAAAGTTGTACATCTTCAGTTCGGATTTGTTTTAGAAGAGATGGGATTTGTATTTTTTTCTCCTTCACACTTCCCAATTCTTCACAAATGAGTGGGAAAATAATTAATTCAGTTGGATTAAATAATTTTTTCCGCATCGGCTGCTGTTTAACCCACCAATTAATTTATTAGGAACTAGGCATAATTTATAAGGCTTCGTTTTTGAATCCGGCCTGTTCAAATTTTATTCGGCCCTCACAAGTTCAGTTTAGTTATTTCTAATAATAAAAGATAGACTCAGTCTTTAAAAAACAGATTCTTCTGATTCAGTCCTTATCAAAATCCTGTTCTTATTCGGTCCTTTTCAGTCTATTTCTTTAATATTTTTATATTACATATTAATTATAGTTAAAAATTCAAAAAAAAATAAAAAATAAAAATAAAATATCAAAATAGTAAAATATAATTTAATATTTTTATATAAATATAAATTAACATTAAAAAATATATATAATCGTAAAAAAATTTCAAGTTATTACCCAACAACTCTTATCCGACTTCTACTGGACTTCTCAAAAGCCGATCTCACATCTTAAAAATTAAATTCTTTAAATCCAATTCTCTAAAATCTTTATTTTTACCGGATCATTTTTTAGACCCACTAAACTCAGTCCTTAAAAAATTCAGTCCGACCCTTAAAAACGAAACCTGAGAGCCCACACCCAACTAAATTAATTCCCATTCTTTGAGGTGCGGCCGAACAGCCCCTTAATTTGAAAGGAGCGGAGCAAAGTCCAAAGTGGGTACTTGAGATGAATCCCATATTCGTTACCTAACCTACTTGGACCGGGCCTATGGAAATTCCCAACCTCTTTGATAAATGATAATTGTTATCTCAATCCAATTGAAAATCTAATGAGATTGAAAGTATGCCTCCGATTGCAACAATTCGAAAGAACCTCAAAACTTCTCTGGAAACTCACGGTGTTGGCCTGAGTTTTCCCCCTTTATCTAACGACTAACGGGTACAATCTTAGAAAAAGAGAAAAAATTGTACTGGTCAACATTAACATTCATGTTTTAGATTCAAACTATCCATGGTATTTTCTTTTCCGTGAATGAGCTTATATATATGGACAGTATATTAAAAAAAGCTTTTTCTTTTTATTCGAACTTTGGATCAATCTTACAATTCTAGATTTTTAAAATTAATTAAAAAGTAAAATAGTGAATTTGTTTACCGCTAAAAATAATGGTATTGAAATCGTTCCACCTCACTCTTTTCATTCCTGATGCAAAGTTAGGGAAAAATATAAAGAAAAACAAATTACAGTAACTGTAATGAGAAACCATTAATAATCAATAAGAGTTGAAGGGCACGGAGAGAAAAATAACTACTGCAACATTTTCTATGTGAATTTATTACTCATGATTTAGGGGGAAAAGCAAAATTCAGAACTAATAATAACATTTTCTTTGTGAATTTTTACTGGGAATAAATCCGACACCAATTGTGAATTGGTGTCGATTCTTATTGTCATAATCAGCACGGATTTTTCTAAAAGTTTGACACCGTTATATGAATTTTTTTTATTAATGAATAATCAGTATCGTATTTTTCTAAAAACTGACATTGATCAATAACAATTAATGTCAGTTTCGACACTAATTGTCAATACTTTGGGTGCTGGCCAGTGTTGGATCGTCAAACTGATCAGTGGTCACATCTCTCATGAAGAATATTATTTTAGAAAATAGACATGAAGACTGATTTGCAATAGAATAGAATGTTCATACATGAGCATTCTACTTGGAGGGTCGTCTTTTCTGCTCTTGACTTGAGTCAATTACTAGTGGATCACTGGGGTGACAAATAGTAATGCAACTATGTAAGTGCCACACTACTCAATGCGACTACTCAGCTTCCACTACCATATATACATGATACAACCACACCTCCCTTCATATTATAAAGAGAGCACTCTTCACTTGTAAATTCAACTGCAAGGGAAACACATCGCACTCATAACACACATCATGAAACTTGTTTACTGCTTGTTCATGACCACTTACATCCTCTTCTTTCCAAGCCCATCCTCTTTTCCTCTTGCTGCCAAAGTACCCCATAGTACAACTGATCTGGCAGCACTTCTCTCCTTCAAGTCCCGAATATATGCTGACCCATTGGGAGTTCTTTCCTCATGGAATGAGTCATATCACCACTGTCGCTGGCAAGGCATTATATGCGGTCGACGTCATCCTAACAGAGTTACTACTCTCAATCTACATTCCAAATAATTATCAGGTTCTATATCTCCCTCCTTAGCAAACCTCACCTTTCTCCAAAATATCACTCTCTCTGATAACCATCTTCAAGGGAATATCCCAATTGAGCTTGGATACTTGCCTAGGCTACGGTTTATCAACTTGAGCATGAATTTTCTCGAGGGTAGCATTCCATCAACTCTTGGGAACTGTTACTATCTAGAAATCATTGAATTGTTCGATAATAGTCTCAATGGAACAATCCCATCCAACCTAATGCAATGCAAACAACTTACAAAAATTGATCTCGGAAATAACTTCCTCACAGGAGGCATACCTCCAGAGTTCGGCCTTATCCCAAAGCTCACTCTCCTCGGACTATATTCGAATGATCTTACAGGATTTATACCTTTTACCTTAGGCAACCTTCATTACCTAAAATATCTTTATCTTGACCAAAATAATTTGGATGGTCACATTCCAGATAGTTTAGGAAAACTTACTAACCTATCATTTCTCTACCTTAACCAGAACAACCTTACTGGTCCCATCCCACTTCCATTAGGCAATCTTACTAAACTATCAGTTCTCTATCTTCACCAGAACAACCTTAATGGTCCCATACCACCTGTATTAGGCAACCTTTATAACTTAAAATATCTTGATCTTGACCAAAATAAATTGGATGGTCGCATTCCACTTTCATTAGGCGATCTTACTAACCTATCATTTCTCTATCTTAACCAGAACAAGCTTACTGGTCCCATCCCACTTTCATTAGGCAATCTTACTAAATTATCAGTTCTCTATCTTCACCAGAACAACCATAATGGTCCCATCCCACCTGTGTTAGGCAACCTTACTAACTTATTAGAGCTTTCGCTTTTCCAAAATAGATTAACTGGTGGCATCCCACCCGTATTGGGTAATCTCAATAATTTGAAACAACTATATGTTGACCAAAATAGGTTAAGTGGTTTCATCCCTGATGCACTTGGGAAGCTTCAGAACCTTCAGTGGTTTTCTATTGATGATAATAATATTTCGGGTGAAATACCACACTCCCTTTACAATATATCAACAATGGTTAGCTTGGAACTTACCCGTAACCAGCTTGAAGGAACTCTCCCTTTTGATATGTGTGATGCTTTTCCAAACCTGAAATACTTACTCCTGTTTGAAAATCAACTCGATGGACAGATCCCACCATCCATATCCAATTGTTCTGCCTTAATGAATGTTGAGCTACATTTAAATTACTTTGGTGGCATAATACCATCCACCATCAGAAGTTTAAAAAGTCTTAATTATTTTACTCTCAACGATAATCAACTAGAGGCTAAGAAACCTAATGATTGGGATTTCATTGATTCTTTGACCAACTGCACAAATTTACAAATGTTATCTCTTGGAAATAACCTACTCCAAGGCGTAATGCCTAATTCTATAGCCAACCTATCTTCTAGCCTTTCTAAACTATTACTTCATGATAATCCAATTTCCGGAAGCATACCAACAGAAATCCGGAAGTTCACTAATTTAATTAGTCTTCGTCTTGACCACTTGCTTCTCAGTGGGACAATTTCAGAAGATATCGGCTATCTTTTCAGATTGGGATATTTGGATTTGTCCAACAACAAGATTTCAGGTCAAATTCCACCAACTTTTGGAAATCTCACTAGAATGACAAAGCTATTCCTAAATGATAATTCATTTAAAGGGAGTATACCACCAGAACTAGTTAAAATGAATAGTTTACTGCTCTTAAATGTATCGAATAATAAGCTGACGGGTAAAATTCCTAAAGAAATCATGAGCATGCCTTCTCTTTCTATCAGTTTGGATTTGTCACACAATTATCTAAGTGACATATTGCCACCAGAAATTGGTAACTTGAAAAACCTACAGTCAATCCGCCTCTCAAACAATCAACTTTTTGGAGAGCTTCCAAGCACAATTGGTGGCTGTCAGGAACTTCAAACTCTTTATCTTGATAACAATCTATTTGGAGGAAAAATTCCATCAACCTTGAGCAACCTGAGAGGCTTGCAAGTGCTTGATGTCTCTAATAACCGTTTCTCTGGTCAAGTTCCTGAATTTATGGGCAGAATGAACCTACAATATTTGAATATTTCTTTCAACAATTTTGAGGGAGAACTACCAAGTGAAGGTATTTTTAAGAATATCAGTGGTATTGATATAAGGAGAAATCCTAAACTTTGTGGTGGAATACCTAAACTATATTTGCCACGATGCATTTCAGAACATACAATGCCAAGGCATCATCCTTCAAAATACATTCTATTCATAAGTTCCATTCTCGGTTTTTTTATTTGCTTGACCATTGTTATTTACCTATTGGTTACTTGTTACTTTAAAAAGAGGTCTCAAAATAATCCACAATGTGATAGAGCTTTGCGATACAAGTTGAAGCCTGTTTCATACAATGACCTTGTTAGAGCTACTGAAAATTTCTCTTTCGGGAATCTAATTGGTAGAGGCACATTTGGAAAAGTGTACAAAGCCGTTATGTGTTTTGAGAAAGTGACAACTGTTGCAGTGAAGGTGTTAAACCTTGAGAGACATGGTGCTTCGAGAAGTTTTTTTTCTGAATGTGAAGCACTAAGAAATGCGAGACATCGAAACCTGATCAGAGTGCTGAGTTCATGCTCAAGCATAGACCACCAAGGTAATGATTTCAAGGCTTTGGTTTTTGAATTCATGCCAAATGGTAGCTTAGCTGCATGGCTGCATCCAAACACAGATCAACCATTTAGAAGCCTTAGCCTCATCCAGCGGTTGAACATTACAATCGATGTGGCATTGGCACTAGAATATCTTCACCACTACGGGTCCACACCAATCATGCATTGTGATCTCAAACCTAGCAATGTACTTCTGGATGATGATATGACTGCATACGTGGGTGATTTTGGATTGGCGAGGTTTTTGATCCGACCTGATACAATGCTTTCCCAGTCAATGACAAGCACCACTCACTGCGATCAAAGGTTCTATTGGCTACATTCCTCCAGGTACACACACTTGAGATTATAGTAAATTTCTTTCCCTACCATATCATTTGATGATTAATGAATAAAAAATATTATACTTAAGATTCAAAGAAACAATTAGAAAACTTTTTCCTCGTGGATGCTGGAATGTTGTGCTTTTCATGAATTATGTATATACCAACTTTATTTACTACCGTTGGTTGAATGATTGGAAAAAAAAAATAGGCATAACAATTTATATACAACGTGATTTCAAATATGTATAAGCAGATGAATTAGACTAAATTGGTAGCGTAAAGACAATTCACCTTGCTATGGAAGTAATTTTGAGGATATAATTATAATTCTTTTCTGTCTAGAGTACGGTATGGGTCACAGACCATCAATAGAAGGAGATGTGTACAGCTACGGTATTCTTCTTCTTGAGACGTTCACTGGCATAAGCCCCACTGATGAGAGATTCGATGACAATTTAAGCCTTCAGAAGCATGTAGAGATGGCTTTTCCTGAACAAATCATGGACATAATTGACACCAAAATCTTCTCAGGAATTGACGAAGAAGAACAGCTAGTTGCACCTGAAAATGTATATAGCGGCTTGATAACAGTCATTCAATGTGGGCTTCTGTGCTCTAATGTGTCGCCCAAAGATCGCATTTCTATCAAAGATGTTGTCAAGGAGTTGAACTTAGCACAAAAGAAGTTGCTTGGAACATAAAAATAGATAAAAATAAAAAAGAATCAAGATCTCCACTGTTTATGTTTCAAAGTTGGATTAGCAGTTCTTGCCTATGGTATCGTAATAGGTATTTTTCAATGATCTTGTAATTAAGAAACTTTGGGTAGTAATGTTTAAATATTAATTTTGGGTTCACAGAACTTCAACCGTGATTTGCATTAAATGAGTAAGAATATTCTAAAAATTAATTACATTAATTAACTGGCGTGTTTATACCATACAGAGTGCTTCGATGTATGCATTCTAGACATAAATAGGAAACTTCGGTGTGCATATAGAATTATAGATCCTCACTATGGCAGCACAATAAACCCGTCCTGATTCTTGAATAGGCACATGGAGCTGCACTCACCTATATTAGTGGATGATTGGTTGCTCCAAGTTTTACACACCGTAAACAAACTGAATTTTTGTATTTTCCACTTCTTGTAATTACACATCAGAGTCACTATTTATAGTCCTCTTACATTCTGTCTAGTACAGTTTGTTGTAACAAACTACAGTTCATACAGCTGACTACAACTCATACAGCTGACTACAACTAAGTACAGCTAATATAACAAATTACAGTTTTATCAAATTCTAACGGCTAGCTATAGCTTGTGTTCTGATGCCTCCATTCTTGTCAGTGCTGGAGTCATTCAGTTATTTATCGTTCGATACTTCCACACACACAACTACCAATATAGAAAACTTTCTTTTTTTGAAGGGGAGGCAGCACCATTCCATTTTTCTATTAAAAAGAAGAAGATTTAAAAAAATGAAAATAAAAAGAATGAGAATTTACACATGCTTCAGAAGCATTTTCAAAAGAAACAGATTTGATCGCTGTACAGATCGTCGTCGACGAGATGAGGCAATGAGGAGGAGGTGCTCACGGGCATAGGCGGGAGGTGCTGTTGTCGTCACTGGCGGTGGGCAGAGGCTCTGTACATGAGTCAGAGGCTCTGTACATGGGGCTAGAGGCACTAAACTAAAGAGAATGCTTAGTTCAAAAAAAAGGGAAGCATATAGAAACAAGATTGATGTACAGAATTTAAAGGTTGATGGGGACAGTTCTTGACATCTGCTGGTAAAAGGAACCGCCTTATTTATTTATTTTTTCAAAAATGAAAGAAAACAAATTCAACCATTAAATTGAAAAATACAAGCTCCAATACCATTTATATTTATTTGCTAGATGCGGCTTCTATGGTGAAAATAATATGGGAATCGGTCTATGTGACTCAGTTGTACAAAACTTGTATTCAAATACTTTCTTTTTTTTTCTATTCCTAAGGAATATGATGTAAATTTTTTAATTATTATTTCAAGTGTTTTGAGCAGCATTTCTGAAATTGTAAAAAAAAATACTTTCATCTAATTCTGAAATTTTATTTTTGTTATCAAATCAATGAATTGGATTTGTATGGATGAAAATATTCTAAAGTTGCTAAAATAATGATGTGATAATTAAATATAACTTCTATATTTTTCCGGGATGAAGATGAAAAAATTCTTGTATTAATGAGAGGGATCTCCTCAACTTCTGTCCATATTAAGTAATGATAAAGTTTATCTTTTCTTTTATATTTATCAAGGGGATTTTAATTTTGTGTTGTCCGAAATTAACGTTCGTTCCTCTGTGAAAACTCAACTAAGTTATATTTGAAAAAAGTAATATAAAAAAAATTATAATCTGGTAAAAAAATTGCACCTTGTTAAAAAAACCTGAAGAGAGGAAGAGCTCTACACACAGAAAACAATAATTTTCAGACCCACCAATCACAAATAAAGAATAATTGATTAAGTAAAAAAAAGAGAAACTAATAATAATAGATTCAATTTAATCTGATGAGTATGGAGGAGTCAACATCATATTGCATTAAAAAAATAAACAAAATTAATTCACTGTGAATGGTACTAATAATCATAAAAAAGTTACTGTTAAAGAGAACTAATTATCTATTTGGCCTTAGTCATTTCATGGTCTAGCTTGGGATGCATGGCTTTATTGCCTCACTAACCGAGAATTTCGTTAGATGATTGTTGTCGTCACATATGGATGCATGTTGCTTTCTTAATGATTCAGTGAGTCGTAGGTCCAAAAAACTAATCGAGTGACTATAGAAGAGGTTCTAGAGAGTGGGAACAAAGGCGTGGATCGATGATTTCAAAGAGAAGGGGAACATAGGTAGTTTTAGAGATATAAAAATATGTTTGTGGCGTGGGTAGTTTTACAGAGACAACGGGGATTATGGGTGGTTTTCAAGACAGAGGAGGCCAGTTATGTAGGAGGAAATTCATGAAACAAATATTACAAAGAAACAAGAAAAATAATCGAAAAAAATTAGGTACGGTAGAAGCGTAACTACGCAGAGATATGTCGTATCTATTTTGTCGGAGAGAAGGATATTATATCAGACTATCAATTATAAACTAAAGGCGCTACTACGTTGAGATGTGTTTTCACGGAATCAGAGGTTTAGACGCGAAAAAATTATGCCGTATCTATTTTGCTGATACTACGTGCCTTTTTTCTAGTAGTGAGGGCTGTCATCGCTGGCGGTTGGCGCTGTATACGTCGGTAGCAGTCATCACTGGCTGGACAGATCTAGAGACGAAGGTGTTGTACACGTTGCTGGCGGTCAACGCTATACACAGTGCTGGCTGTCGTTGCTGGTTGGGAGGAGACAGAGGAGGAGAGAAGAGAAGGAGGAGGGAGGAAAAGAGGGGAGGCTGACGGTGCCTCCCCCACCAATATAGAAAACTTAAAATAGAAAAAACATGTTGGGCACATTAAACATAAATAACCTGTTATAATGTACACGCCTTGATGACTTTATCAGTAATAATGTACCAATTACTGGTACGAACTACAGGATCATAACAATAATGATTATTCTTATAGGAGAACTGAAGTGATGAAAAAATTAAACATACAATAAAGTGAGGTCATGGGTTCTGAGAACTTGAAGCCGTTCCCAGCAACTACAAGCTGACAGGTAACAATCTGACAAATTAAAGATACAAATTATGTGATAAACTGTGGTGGAAATTATGATTCGCTACAGCTGAACTCATTAATTCTATATCTATAATTAATAATTCCATATTTAATTAATAATTTCATACTTTACGACTAACCGTAGCATAACTCTATATGTAGAGGTGCAAACGGATCGGATATTATCCGACCGTATCCGGATTTTTATTCGGATAATAATGGATCGGATATTAACCTTTCTCTTTTCCATAATTTTTTTTTAATGAGAATGATAAATTAAAATTTAAAAATAATTTGATATATTTTTTGACTTAAACTCACAAAAGATATTTATGAGCCTAAATTCACAGTATTTTTACTCTCTTTCTTTATATATATATATATAGATAGATAGATAAATAAATATGGATGGATAGTCCATTTCATCTACTTAATTAATTGCAGCAGTGCCTGGAACATCCTCGATTGGATCTTTCCATTGAAAGAAGTGTGTGTTGGCTACTTGGGTTGGTCCTGAATTATCTGGGCCAGTCATTAGATTAGAGTCAGAATTTTGGATTCGAGAAGACTCGATTCGGTCTCTTACTCTTAGTCTTAGTGGAAAGGAAAAGAGGACCCACACCTTTGAATTCAAGGTTCAAGCCCGTGTCAATATCATTCTTAGCCTCAACTCCACCAAACAGTCATACCGCTTTGCTAGAGATTCATCTCAAGCAGTAGCTTATGGAAGATACTTGTTATTGCAGTCGCTTGGCTGTGGCGGTGTAATTGTATCCGGATGGTCGGATTTTCATGGTCATAAAGAGGGTTCGCATTGGATAATTGTCGGAAGCAAGCGATGTAATTTCCAGGGGGCTCTAACGACCATTTTGATCCCCACAGGTCAAAATGAATTAAAATGAATCTAATTTCTCATTCCTCAACCCCAGACATAGAAAGAAATTGAAAGAGAGAAATCTTGGTAGAGCGTATAGCACATAGAAAGAAGAAGGGAGCCTTCATCTTCTTCCATCAATTCTTTGGATATTTTTCAATGTCTTTTTCTTCTTTGGATATTTTTCAATTAATAATTTTTAAGGCCCATTAGGAGCTCGAGCTGAACATAACACTAATAAGTGATGAAGCAGCTAAGATATAAACTTAAAATCTTAATGGCACAACTGTATTTTTAATTACATATTCTTATGAACCACATCTGCTACTTATTTTTTCAAAGAACAATTTAAAAAAAAACATTCATAAAAATAAATTTAATTCAATTCAATCCATACAATTTGAAATAAATAGATCGGATTGATACGATTTAGAATAGGAGGGGCAATTCTAACTTCAAGTACGCTACGTTCAATCTCGTCTTGTCTAATAAATATACCATGTGCCATGTGGACAATTCTTTTGGTTCGAAATCAGATGCTTCCAAGCGGAAGCACAGTTCGCTTCATGGAACCCGTCACATAAACGATCAAGCTGGTAAGGATAGGTCGGATTATATCAGTTTCGGATTATGATAAATGGATTTAATTTTTTAAAAGAAATCTAGTAGAATTAATTTAACTTTTTGAAAAAACTTTGTGTCGGCTCAGTTCAGATTAGAGTCAGATTGAGTTTGTTTAATTTATATGCTATTTTTTTTTCAAATCTTAAATTAATTTCAATTGAGTTATAAATCATTTTGAGTTCGGATAGGATTTTATCGGCTCTAGTTTGATTTTTTTTTTCAAAAAAAAAATCAAATGAGACTTAAATTTTTCGAGTCGGATGAAATTTTGCCAACCTTGATCAAACTTGAATTCAACGCACGTGCCACATTTTTCTTCCTCGTGGAGGAAACCCCGAGCAAAGAACTATAGTAAAAATGAAGAAACTACCTAATCATGAAATTTCTTTTTTACACATTAGGAAAATTAAGAAGAATCTTGACTGTGCAAATTGTTAATTTTGCAAGTTATTTGTTTTGGTCTGTTTCAACGGTACATAGAGACCCAGAGTATTACGTGATAAACTGAGGTCGAAATTATGATTCACTATAGTTGAGACTCATTAATTCTATATCTATAATTAATACTTACATATTTAATTCTAGATGTTCTGAATATTATGTTCTTTTGTGTCTTATTTTGTGCAATAGGGTATGAAAAACTGAAAATTAAACATAACATCAGATTAAGTTTGAAGAGGAGGTTGTTTAGTGTCAAATTCTATAAGTAGATTTTCTAATTGTTAGTTAATGATGAAACTTGATTAGAAATTGATATTTTCGTTTTAATTCGGCGGGTTTGTAATAGTTAGTTAAGACTTTTAGTTAAACTTTTTAATTTTGACCCTAGAGTACCAGGGTGTGATACTCAACCAAACTATTGTTTCTTTTATGAAACACATGGTATAACCACTTTACCGAAAAAAAATTATAGTTATAGATAGATAGATAATTGATTTCATCTACTTGATTAATTGTAATATGAGAGAGCAATGCGTCGAACATCCTCGATTGGATCCTTCAATCGAAAGATTGTGTGATATGAGAGAGCTGTCATTAGATTATAGTCCGAATTTTGGATTCAAAAAGGTTCGATCCGGTGAGTCTCTTAGTCTCAGTGGAAAGCAAAAGAGGACCCACACCTTTGAATTCAAGGCTCAAGCCCATATCAAATATCATTCTTAGCATCCAGTCATATCATACCACAACTTTGCTACCTGATTCATCTCAAGCAGTAAAGTAGCTCATATATGGTACGTATCAGCTTCTTCAAATAACAGTGTTTTCTTCAAATACCAGTGTCCTCTTCAAATACCAGTGTAAATGTATCCGGATGGTCGGATTTTCATGGTCATAAAAAGGGTGCGCATTGGATAATTGTTGGAGGCAAGCTATGTAATTTCCAGGGGTTTTCCTTCTTAAGTAGCAGTCAACTAGTCATCAGTCACAGATACACATGCTAGACGCCTATAGGTGTCGTATTCCAAAGACTTCAAGTCTCCAACAGTCTAAAGACTAAAGAGAGAAATTAAAGCACAATCAATTGGTCTTGGTCCCACTTCCGATCCACACCAGACAACCTTTTCCCAACTTTCAACCAAATTCACTCAGATCCAGCTGGCTAATATATGTATTTCTCAATTTGCAGCAAAACACTTGTCCAGGGCTCCATGCAGGCCAACCACTGAAAAGGATAACAAAACCAAAAAAAAAATGTTGAAATGCTATTAAACTTATGAAATAATATGTATATAATACCAAGAAAATTTTAAGAAGTTAAACATTCTCCAGTCTCCACAAAGGAACAAAGAAATAAAAGCGGACCACTCACTTTGAAATCAGCTGCTATGGTACATGCATGCATCTGACTACCCCCTTCAATTTAAAAAGAGCACTCGGCGTGTGAGCCAGACTAACCCATTGCACTCGGGACAAAAATCATGGAACTTGATTCTTACACGCTCACTATCCACCTCCTCCTCCTCTTGAGCTTATTCTCCTCTCCTCATGCTGATCAAGTATTTGACAGTAAAACTGATCAAGCAGCACTTCTCTCTTTCAAGTCCCATATACATGCTGATCCATTGAGAGTCCTTTCCTCCTGGAATGAGTCCCTTCACCACTGTCAATGGCAAGGCGTCCTGTGTGGTCGGCACCATCCTGACAGAGTCACTGCCCTTGTTCTCGACACCAAACAGTTGTCAGGTTACATATCTCCCGCTATTGCAAACCTCACCTTTCTCCAAAAAATAAGTCTCTCTAATAATAATCTTCAAGGGAATATTCCAGTTGAGATTGGATACTTGCATAGACTACGTTCTGTCAACTTGAGCTTTAATTTTCTCGAGGGTAACATTCCATCTACTTTTGCTAACTGTTCCAAACTGAAAGTTATTACATTGTATAATAATAATCTCGATGGAACCATCCCATCTAACCTTATGCAATGCAAAGAACTTAATAGTTTACGTCTGGGAAATAACTTCTTTACAGGAGGTATACCTCTTGAGTTAGGTCTTTTCCCCAAGCTCTCTCTCTTGGGACTACAAGAGAATAATCTTATAGGATCCATACCTTCCACCTAAGGCAACCTTAGTAGCCTTATATACCTATATCTTGACAGAAATAATTTTGATGGTTATATTCCAGATAGCTTAGGCAAACTTACTAACCTATCATTTTTTTTCCTTTACAAAAACAACTTGAAGGGTTCCATCCCTGATTCATTTGGGATGCTTCAAAATCTTCGTCTTATTGATATTTATGATAATAACATTTCGGGTGAAATACCACACTCTCTTTTCAATATATCAACAATAGTTGCCTTGGAACTCAGTGGTAACCAGCTTGAAGGGACTCTCCCATTTCATATGTGTGATGCTCTACCATATCTGCAAATTTTGCTTATATATCAAAATCAACTCGAGGGACAGATCCCATCATCCATATCCAATTGTACTGCTCTATTTGATTTTGAGATAAATTCCAATTACTTCAGTGGCATAATCCCATCTACCATCGGAAATTTAAAAAATCTTCAATATTTTATTGCCAATTTCAACAAACTAGAGGCCAAAAGATATCACGATTGGAGTTTCATTGATACATTGGCCAATTGCACGTCTTTACAAACGTTAGATGTTGGATACAACTACCTCCAAGGAGCATTTCCAAGTTCCATAACAAACTTCTCAAATATTCGTCAACTCAGCTTGTCACATAACCCAATTAAAGGTTCCATACCAACAGAGCTCCAAAAGCTCACAAAACTGGACACCCTTTATCTTGACAATATGCTTCTCAGTGGCACCATTTCAGAAGAAATAGGAAATCTTTTCAGGTTGGTATATTTGGATGTGTCCAATAACATGATTTCAGGTCAAATTCCACCAACTTTTGGTAATTTCACCAAGATGGTCAGGCTAATCCTAAACAATAATGCATTTGAAGGGAGTATACCACCAGAATTAGTTAACATGCAAGTTTTAGAGATATTATATTTATCAAATAATAAGCTGTCAGGCAAAATTCCTAGAGAAATCATGGGCATATCTTCCCTTTCTATCAGTTTGGACTTGTCATACAATTATCTAACAGATATCTTACCATCAGAAATTGGTAACCTAAAAAATCTGCAGTCAATTGGCCTCTCAAACAACAAATTATTTGGAGAGCTTCCTAGCACAATTGATGGATGCCAAGAACTTGAGACCCTTTATCTCAGCAATAATCTTTTTCAAGGAACAATCCCATCCACCTTGAGCAACCTTAGAGGTTTGCAAGTACTTGATATCTCTAATAATTCTTTCTCCGGTCCAGTTCCAGAATTCATTAGTAGAATGAACCTGCAATACTTGAATATTTCTCTTAATAATTTCGAGGGAGAAATACCGAAAGTAGGTATTTTCAAGAACATCAGTGGTCTGGATGTAAAAGGAAATCCCAAACTTTGTGGCGGAGTACCTGAATTGCATTTGCCACATTGCAGTTCAGAACCTCCAACATCAAGACATCACTCTCTAAAATATATTCTGCTCATATGTTGCATTCTCGGTTCTTCCATTTGCCTGACCATAGTCATGTTTCTTTTCGTTACTTGTTACTCAAGGAAAAGATCTAAAAACAGTCCACAATCAGACAGAATGCTGAAATACGAGTTGAAGCATGTTTCATACAATGACCTTCTTAGAGCCACTGAAAATTTCTCTTTGGAGAATCTAATTGGGAGAGGCACATTTGGAACAGTGTACAAAGCTAATATGAGCTTTGAGAATGTGACAACTGTCGCAGTGAAGGTGCTAAACCTAGAGAGACACGGTGCTTCTAGAAGTTTCTTTCTTGAATGTGAAGCATTGAGAAGAGTGAGACACCGTAACCTTATCAAAGTGTTGAGTTCATGCTCAAGCATAGACCACCAAGGTAATGATTTCAAGGCATTGGTTTTTCAGTTCATGCCAAATGGTAGCTTAGCAGCATGGCTTCATCCGAACATGGACCAGCCATTTAGAAGTCTCAGCCTCATTCAGAGGTTGAACATTGCAATTGATGTGGCATCAGCACTAGATTATCTTCATTACCACGGGTCCACACAAATTGTGCATTGTGATCTTAAACCTAGCAATATACTTTTGGATGATGACATGACTGCACATGTGGGTGATTTTGGATTGGTGAGGTTTTTAATCCAACCAGATACTATACTTTCCCAATCAATGACAAGCACTAGCGGGATCAAAGGCTCGATTGGCTATATTCCACCAGGTATGGTTGAGCTTATCTGAGAATATTTTGCCCTCTTACTATGTTATTTCAACAAATAAAAATATTATCTATTAATAAGATTCATAAAAACAATGATCAAACTTTGCTTCAAGTGTGCACAACTTATACACAATAATATATATACATTGAAACATATAAATCATACTAAATTGGTAGAGTAAAAATGAATCACTGTCTCTGGGAGTTATTTGGGTTTTATAACTATATACTTCTTACTGTCTAGAGTATGGGATGGGTAGCAGGCCATCGATTGAAGGAGATGTGTACAGCTATGGCATTCTTCTTCTCGAGATGTTCACTGGAGTAAGCCCCACTGATGAAAGATTCAATGACGGTTTGAGCCTTCAAAAGCATGTTGAGATGGCTTTTCCTGAAAAAATCATGGACATCATCGACACCAAACTGTTCTCAGGAATTAACGAACAAGATAACCCATATGCACCTGAAAATATCTATGGTTATTTGGTTTTGGTAACTCGGTGTGGGCTTTTGTGCACCAAAGAATCGCCAAAAATGCGTATTACAATCAAATATGTTATCAAGGAATTGAACTCAGCAAAAAAAGAATTGCTTGGATTATAGAGAAACACAGATGTAGGAAACAAAAAAAATAAAGGATGAAAGAAGAATCAAGGTCTCCCATATTCTCACATTCTACTAGTTAAAGTTGGAATAATGATTCTTAGCTATTTATGGTATTGTAATTTGTAATGTTCAAAGATCTTGTAATTAACAAATTCAGGTAGTAAAGTACAAAAGTACTTGAAAGTTGAAAACCTTTAACCTTGATATACACTAAAATATGTATGGATGATATGATGTTCTAAGCAATGATGAATAAATTGTTGTGCAATTATAGTGTGTTCTCTGTTGTACATTATTTGGATGTAAGACTAATTGTTTAGATTTTTTTTTTATTTTCAATTACTAACTATATATAGATGTCTAGAGGGCGTTATACAATCTAGATAAATTGAGTGAGCATATAGATACTTCTAAGACAGCACAATAAACCCATCCTGAGTGCTGACTAGGCACATGGGCCTGGACTAAGTTATCAATGTGCAATCTGGTTTCTCAAATTAATGTCACCGGTATGGAAATCCTCAAATACTAAAAGGTTGTTAAACACATTAAAATGCAATAAAAAAAAAAACTAGTACAAAACCTACTTGTAACCCACACTATCATGGTGGAGAAACCCTGGATGAGCACATGGTTACTTTGGGAAGTGCTGCAACATAAATAATTATTTGCATGAGATATAAAGTGTGACAACTGGTGCAAAAGAAAAAAAATCAAAGAAATTGAACATACCTTTCAGTAGAATAACTGAATTTACAAAAGCCGATTGTTTGGTTGACCTGTAACTATCAGAAGTTACCAGCTGAAAAAGAAGAATAAAAACTTAAACTGGAACTAGAATAGTAGAAATGGCACAAGTGTAAAATGAGGAAGGGTAAAAGAATTTGGAAAATAAAAATCTAAGTAGGACGCACAGCAGACAATGCATGACCAAACTCTTTTCTTAGTTAACAAACAAAGGCATTCCCTAGGTTTCCTCCGTACTGCTCCAATTGAAGAGCTTGTACCGGAAGGGAGTGTCTTATGTCTATCCATAGATGTTGAATCGTATTTTGTATCGTGAATCGTTATATTTTATATCATATCGTGTATCGTGTATCGTATCGTACTATTAAGATACACTAAATTTGAGTTAAAATAACTAATTAGACACATATTATTTTTTTTTTCTGTTTGAGAATTATTATAATATAATATTTTATCACATTTATATAGAACACTAACACAACATGCATGCTATGTGATATGAACACTACTCTTATTATAATTCTATGACAATTCAAATAACATAAGTACTAACAAAAAAATATTTTCTTCCAATCAATCACATATAAATTCAATATATATTTTTAGAATGAAATATCAAATAGGAATTTAATATACATATTTATTTAATACATTAGAAAAAAATATTTTTATACTTTTATTCAATATTTTTTGAGTCACTTATTTTTTGGTAAGAATTTGTTAGCAATTCGCTAAGGATTCGTGCAAATCCCCTCTCCATAGACAAAAATGCAGATTTATATTTATTGGTCTTGGAATTGTATTGTATCGTAAGATTCGTATCTATTAACCTTTGAATCGTATCGTATCGTAAGATTCATATCTTGAATCGTAAGATACTAACTTATAAGTCTATCTTTCTTTAAGTGCCTCGATCTTCTATGGCTAGCTGGGACCTGGGAAAGATTAGTGATGAGGTAATGAGGAACTCCGAGCTCCCTAGCCCATCTCCACGCGAATGGCGATTTTGGGAGGAGAAATAAGGAGGTGGATTGGATAGGGTTGCGTGCACTGGTTCATGTGTAGTAAGTAAAAGGGGAAAAAATTATTTGTCAGTTTAAAACTTAGAATTTAGAAATTTGCCGTCTGATAACTTAAAAATAGTTAATTATCATCATAAATTCAATTAATTTACACCATCTCCTCCACCTCCACCTCATACGCCAGCCAGACACCTCTTTGTCCCCTCCACCAGCCATACACCTCTCCATCCAGACCTCTGCCATCCGTCCATCCACTGCTCAATGCACTGTGAAGACTGGTACTAATCACTGCCATCCGTCCATTGCTCTTATCAAATTAAGACGTAAGTATGATTAGTTTTAAGAAATTCATATACAACTTGACTTGACTTGACTTTCCACTTCACTGCGAGCCTATATAGATTCTGCACCTCGTCTTTCCGCTACGCGCCTTATATAGCCAATGCTGGATTGGATTTGGGCGTATTACTGATCTTTACTAATCGAACACTCCTCAGAGAGGCAGAAAGGGCGAACGAAAAAGAGAAAAAGAGTACCCTCAAAATTCGCGTTGTCTCCCCCCTCTTTCCCTCCTCTCCTCCTCTCCTCCTCTCCCCTCCTATCCTTTAAAATGCAGAGATGTGGGGTAGTGCCTGAGTCATAAGGAGCTGGCGCCTAATTGGTCAGGTCCTGCGGCAATCCTCTAAATTTTTGGTGTTTCTATTTTTCGGATTTAGAAAAAATGAAAGGTTGTGCATATTTTTAAAAAATAAAAAAATATTTCTAAAATCCAAATGCTTGTACTTATATTTTTGTGTAAATATATATGCTCAAATCGTTAATCAACTTAATCTTAAAAAAAAAAGATATATTCGTCTAGCTGATATTTTTAATGATACAATAATGATAGTACAGAGGTATTCTTTTTTTTTTTTAAATATTGATTCTCGTATTGAATATTTTAGATTCTTTGATCTCGCATCAAGTTATATACCAGTTTAAGAAGTTTAATATATTTTTTTTCGACAATGAAAAAGGTTCAGAAGTCTCTTATCATATTGGGCATATCAAGCTCGAATCCAATTTTATCTTTTATGAATCAAGTAAAGAAAATTTAATATTAATGAGAATTGTTAAATAAATATTTATTTTAATATTAAATAATTCGGGTGTCCAAATTTTCACAGCAAATTTAATTGAGTTTATTCTTATTTTTCTATCTATTTTCCTTCTTTAGTTATTGTTGAACTTATATATTATTATCAGTTTTCTTTCTATTTATAGATAATATGGAAGTCTAAAATGTAAACAATCCAATTTAAATGTCTATAAAGAACCACATCTGTGATCAAATTTGCATTAATCACTTTGAAAAATAAAGGATATGTCAAAGGATTATTGGTCAATTAATAATTTTCAAGGCCATAGGTGCTCGAACTGAATATAATACTAATAAATCATGAATTGCGAGCTAATGATATAACACTAATTTGCATCACATATTCTTGGGAATCATACAACACTTTTAATTCAGTTGAAGCTGCGTGGTTTGAAATAAATAGATGAGATTGATCCGATTTATAATTGAAGGGGTAATTTTATATGAAATTATGTAATCCATAAAACTGTGCTGCTCGATTTTAGAAAGTAAAGTTTTGCATGTCCAAGAGATAGCATTGATAGGGGAACGGATGATAAATACAAATATAAATATAAATATATTTAAAATATTAAATGAAAATATCGGAAAAAATAATTGCATTATACGTTTCATGATGGAGTCACTTCTTAAATAAATTAAATATTATTTATAAAACTCAACCATTAATAATGGTTATATTATTAGTTAAAAACTTAAAATGGATCAGAAATTATATAAAAAAGAAACATGACTCCAAATTAATTGTATATATGAAAATCTACATAAAAAATATAATTAAAAAATTGATATAATATAACAGATATTTAAATTTCATAAATATCTGGACGAAAATAATTATCTAAATTTATATCTATGTCATATCTGTATTTGTATCCTGTATATGTATGTAATTATGAATTTAATTATGAATCGAAAAATCATATCCGCATCCGTATATGTTAAAAGGAATATCGGAATTAATATCTCAATCCAATAATTTATTCAAATTCATATCATATGGACCATTTTTTTTTAATACAACATGAATAAAAATGGACGATATCTGTCTGTTTACACCTCTGACCAAAAGTATTCAGATCAATCATATAAATCTGAATGAAGACTTGCAGCCTAAAAACTGAAGTTTTCAATAAAAAAAACAAAGTATTGTTTCTATGCATGTGTATGTATTACAATTATATATTACAAAAGGTTTTTGCGATACGAAATTTATTATTTATTTGATTCGATTTTACACATATAAAACCAACATAACAATAAACTAATCGGAAATATATAAGTAATCAATAAAGATGAAGATTATATTTTGTTAAATATAAACACTGATAATACGTTTCAATAACATGTATAATGATGAAGTGTAGCTACTCGCTAAACCGACTCTGGAAAAGATTTGTATTTTTGCACCTATCTTCACAAAAACATATTAAGCACTGTCTGATTTAACCCACTGCTATTTGCAGAAAGATTTTGTCTAAACCCACTGTTGCTTAAGGTTTTTCTATAAATTGACTGCCGCTCACAAATCACAATCCAATTTTTTTCTGAACCGACTACTGTTCGTAGTTAGGTTCTTTTGTTATTTTGATCTTCTATACTATTTGTGTAAAAAGATATTTATTTTGACCCTCTACATGGTTCATGTAAAAGAGTACTTTATTTTTTTTTTATTTTGACTCACTACGTGCAAAGGAGTGTTTTTTGAGGAAACTGTAATGTTCATTTAGATCCTTTAAATAGATTTAGGAGTCTTCACCCAATGTTCACCGGGAAAATATAAAATCAATTATTTTTGCCCAATGGATAAGGATTGGATTCATATATTGATTGTGAATGTGGAAGGAAAATAAAAATAAAAACAGCAGCAAAAATAAAATTAAAGAGATGATTGCTCAAATTAGAAAGATAATAAAAGAGAAAGAGAAATAGGAGTGATTATTAAAAAAAATTGATAAGTCGGGAAAACCCTTATCTACCTAACATTATCTTGATATTAGAAAAGAATTTTTTTAACGATTTGGATATTTTAATTTATGAGTATCAAAAAGTTGACGGAATTTTAACGCCAATAAGAAAACTTTACTATAACTTATTTTTCTATGGTTTACTCATTTTTTTTCTACTAATTTGATACTAACCGAGATTTTTTTTCAAAGCTTTTGAATGAATGTTTTGCACTTTTATAAGTTTCAACACTCTCACCAGTCATGCCTTTAAAATGCATGAGTATGGGGTATTTATAGGCAACGAAGAGTAATGTTATGTCGTGCATGATTTAATGTTTGTGGGACCAACTTATATTACTTGTTAAGTTATAAAAATATGTTGCCATAAATTGTGGGTGCCGTGTACTATTTTGGTTGATTTTTAAAAATATATCCTACCATTAAATGACGGTGTAAGATTTTACGAGATCTGTACGTATGTTGTGATGTCTCGTTGAAATATTTCTAAAGGTGTATGAGGCATTTGCATTTGATTTCGTGAATTAATAATAAATCACATGCCAAGGTTTAATTTAATAATGAACAGAGCAGTATGAATAAAACAATATATATAATTTTAAATTTTGATGTCTTCAAAGTCATTGGTGAGGTTTGCATTATGCCCAAAATATATTAATAGTGTAGAAGACAGCTTACGTACTAAACATAATATTTTATTCTTAACAATTAATGATTTTTTTCTAAAATTTTAACGTTGCATGTCTCATATTTTTTATTATTGATTTTTAGCTAGTAAGCATTTCATAAAGTTCATTGGCGTTAGAAAATCCATGAGACTACATTTGTCTCAATATGTATTATTAAAAATATTGCATTGTAAAAATTGCGTGTATGAATGATATATGAGACTACTGTATAAAAATGTTAAGTTGATTTTTATATCATAGTCTTTGATTTAGTTTTGGTTCGCGTATAGTTGTTCGAAATCTTCTAAGGTTTCATTCTAACTTAAAATTTCAACAAAATCTAGACAGTAATTTTAACTTATGTAATTTAATTTCTAAATTCATTCACCAATATATATATATATATTGCGTGTGTATTGGACAAGTTCTGAAAAAGCTTATTTCTACGACTTCATTTGTGCTTGCATGAAAACATGCCTTCTTTATTTTATGGTCCTTTTGTTCATATTCTTTTTTTTTTTTCATGAGGCTTTATCTTACTTCTTTTAACTTCGGTACTTGTTACTTTTTTCGATGACCAAAATAAAACAAACAACTCGTGATGCGCATACTAAAAAATACACGCTGTATATATGAAATTGTGGGCACCTATTATTTTTTGTAAGGAATATATTCTAATTTGTAGTCCTGTAATATATCTTATGATCTGAGTGTATCACACGCTATATAAAAAGAATAATTTTGAAGTTTGATTTGTTTATAATCGATCCTTGGAATGGAAGATACATCAAATTTTGTTAAAATATATTTTTCCCGTCCTAGCATAGTACATTGATTAAAATAGTAAAAATAACGCCAATTATAAATCAGTATAGTGTTCGCATGTGGTATGTTTATATATTGAGAGAGAGTTAGACTATTGTGAAAACGTTTGCATTTCAAGTTTAAGTGTATATGATTTAAATTTTATCGTAACACATCTGAAATTCAAAATTATCATTCTCATTAAATTTTTCATGTCAAAATATTAGGGGATGTAAAAATTTGAGGTATTTCGAATTTTCTAAGTATTTATTTTGAATTTTTTTAAAATCAGCACTAACAATTCAATATTTTGATATGAAGAATTTAATGAGAATGATAATTTTGAATTTCGGACGTGTTACGATAAAATTTGAGCCGTATGCACTTGAACTCGAAATGCAAACCTTTTCACAATAGTCTAACTATATATATATATATATATATATTGTTACTTACAATTCTCACTTTGTTTGACTCAAATTTGGGTGTCTTAGTAAACATAAATCTTAGAATTTGATTTTAAGAAAAACGTTGTTAAGCATATTTATAGATTTTTAATTCGGAGTATAAAGATTTAGTAAAGAAACTTATATTATTTTTCAATAGTATTAATATATTATTAATGAAAATAAACATTTGCGAAATTGATCATGAGTAAATCAACAGTAATATTAACTACATTAAAATAGTGCATGTGGCCTCACGATCCCTTATTTTATTTTATCTTTTATATATTTCTTTTCTTGTAGATTGTCTAGGCATGATAATTTATAGTTGTTATTTTTGTCTCGTGTGCTCCTTGTATATATGTATAGCACGTCACTGTAGCACTGTGGGTGTAACAAGGACATATCATATTTCTTGATTTGAAATAGCACTGGGTATGTAAATTTGTCAAACGTATGTACTGGATAACGTGACATGTAACTCAAAATAGAATTGTCTAGATATCAAATATATTTTTACAAAAACTAGTGCTAGATTTAATAATTATATATAATTTTCTTGTAAAAAGTATTTATAAGCATCACATATATCATAATCGCAAGGGTATAAAGAATTAGATACCAACATAAAATTTCATTCATTTCAAAAATATAGTTCAATTAAGAAAATCAAAATCATAGATATTTTCTAACAGCTTAGACATAGCAAGTATGAAATACTAGCCAATTTGAAAGAGATTGTACCTTCTATTATACAATTTTAAAATTTCAATGACGGAGTTTTAGCGATCACATCTCGAACAAACTTTCACCTTCAGATGATGTATATACACACCGAGTCTTCTTGAACACGTTGCTATCTATATGGCACGGTATCAAATTTCTCATTTTGCAGTTCTAGAAACAAACTAATGGAAACCCAAGATTGATCCTGCTACTTTTAGAAACCCCGACTCTTTCTCTAAAGCACCGTAAAATCTTCCTCCTCCGGCCATTTCCACAAGTAATGTGCCGTCTCAATCCACCGAGGGGTCACCAAAATCTTGTTGTTATCTCTTGCCCACTCGGCCATCATGGTGGTGGAGGCTGTTGCCACGACATGTGTCACTGAATCATCCACATCAGAAAAGCATCTGGCCCCCATATCCTTAGCTAATTTCCAGACGGTGTTAAAATCTGGCAGTTCTTCACTGAGCAAAATGGGGCAGTCCCATAGTATCTCCTTTTTTATTACTGGCAGTATCTAAAAAGCAAGGAACAGAGAGAGAATGCGTACACTGCCAGTCACATTTCAGAGCAGAATCAATAATCTCAAAAACTAAACAGGACTATAATGCAAGTACCTGTCTCATATCTCTCATAGCAAGTTCAGTCTCATCCTTCTTCAAAACAAATAATTAAGTAACCAATCGAAATCCAAATTTCAGTAAGGAGCTTTCTCAAAAAAACCAAAAAAAAAAAACATAAGAACGCTTCAGACATAAGATGAACTCCCTTCAGACATAATTAAGTAACCAATTGAACTCCCTTCAGACATAAGAACGCTTCCATGCACATCCCCCATCCTTTTTTTTTGGTGGAGAGTGAGGGAGTTGCTGTGCCAAATGGCTGCCATCAATGCAATTGAGGGCATATGCAATTTGTAACAGGTACAAAGTATTCAATAAGAATTTCAACAAGAATTTGATTACAAGTTGCGATGTAAATAGGCAATACCGTGTCAAAGAATAACTCATGAGCACGCCTTAAAACAACAAGAATGTTTGCAAGGACCCCGTCTGATTCACTTTCATCTATATTCGACTCTGTTACAGAACTAATATAAGAACCGTGCTCTCTTGCACTATGAATGAAGTAATGGTACCGCTGCATTACAATGAGGTTCTCTTTGTTCTTCTCCCAAACCTTTCAGAGAAATATAAACATTTACATTATAGTAATCCTGTTGAACCTTTTGTTTCAGTCTGTGTTTGATTTATGTATACACTACTTGTGCTTTTCTGGATTAAATAAGGATGGAAGAAACCAGTGCAAACATGGATTGGAAAAATAGCCAGCCCTGTACCAGCTACATCAGTATCGCCAGATAAAAGTACGATATTGCCTACGGGCATTTCCCCTCAAAAAAGAAAAAGTATGATATAGGGATTATCTAGTGTCTTTCCTAAAACGTGGTACCACCAAGAAATCAGCATCAAAAAGTAACCTACAAATCTTCTACTAAAGAAATAATGTGTGCCAAGCAGACGGGGTATAATGACTCAAAGCATCATAACTGCAGCAATTTTTTTCTCCAAACAAAATAATAAAATAAAATGATTATTTGAGCTTACATTTTCAGTGTCATCAAGAATAATCACCATATTCTCAGGCCTGAGCACAATATCAAGCCCCTTTTGGTTCCATATGGTGTTATCGTACCGACAGATCACCCTGGTGGGGAAATACACACCAGCAGGGTCGAGCAACCCTGCAATTTCGTCAGCATAAACCCGATCGCCCATTGTGTATATGTACATTTCAAACATATTGCTGGCCTCCTCCAAGAAGGTATAAACAAAGGGTCGCAGCTTTGTTAGCATGTCGTCATATCTGCTAAGCTTAAAGAGGTCTGGGTCATCGGATTTGGTGCATATAAAAATGCAGAATTACGTGTTAATTAATTAGAGAGATAAAAATAATTATAACCAAATTTAGCTTCAGTTTGTCCTCAACTCGCTTTAGTGTATTTGCTAGCAAATAAAGGAATGGTCAATATAATTTGGTTAGTTTGTGACATGTGGGAAGATGAGAATATCATAATAATTTTTGTAGGAAATATATAAAATGCCCCTTGTATCACTTTTCTAATTTTGTACTCATTGGGAAAAACAGTTTCATGTTTTACCTTCTTTTGTCATGACCTCATCGAGTAGATATTCTTCCTCCTCAGTAAGATGATCAGTGTAAATTGAGTTGACCAAAGTGTGGTCCAGATCCAAAACCAGTATCAATTTCTCATCCTTCAAAAGGTATTTCATACTCTCTTTGCGTAGCCTCTCAATTGCTGATGGCTTAAGCCTCAAATCCTGAAGATATAATAGAGGAATGGCTCGCATCAGCAATCAACTGATCAGGATTAATTGTAGATTTGTTGAAGTAGCAGTATATATACCTTACGAATATATTCAAAGGCCAAACTCAATTCAGATTCTTTTACAACCACTGGATGAGAGCATGTGACATCAACTCCTGCCAAAGAGGAATAAATGGCATATATTGGATGAGAGCATGCAATTTTAGAGGTCATGCTCAGTGTAAAGATTGAAATTAGAAACTTAAGTTCGTTAACTATTGAATTGATCTTCCTCAGGGATAGCATGGTTTAAAAATTATACCATCACTAACTGTCTCCGCCGCTGTTTCTTCGTCTGTACTTTCATTCATAACCTTCATTTTTTTGTTCCTGCAAAAGCATATAAATTTTAACATGCATAAATCTGAGCCACTGAAAAAAATATTTTAATGGAGAAATTTCACATCAACATTTAGAATAAGTTAAAACTATGTATGACATTGCAAAGATGATGAATTATCATATACTCCTGCATATTAAAAGATTTGGGCCTAAAAAGGATTTAATCATCCTTCGCCTTTGCTTTTAGGCCTAAAAAGGATTTAAACCTTAACCAGGATACCTTTGTAAAAGGAAAAAATACCTTTTTTCTGCATGCCCAAGATCCTCTCGAGTATCTTCTTGGATCTTTTCTTGGGTATCTTTTTCAACCTCTTCTTTGTTTGCTTCATCAATCTTTTTTTCTGAGAAGGCAGAAAATTCTTCAGTGCATTCTGAAGAGCAATTAGGCGATGGAGATTTAGCTGGTGAAGACATCTTAGAAGCCAATCTAGCTTGAGAAAACAAAGTTGGTGGTCGTTGGCCACTTATTTTCAAAACAAAACAAAAAAAAAAAGAGAGAGAGAAAAGAGTGACGAGGTCTAATAAAACAAAAATGGGTGGAAGCCAAAAACAAGAACCATGCAGTTATATAATAATCCAACAAAGGCTAGAAGAACATTAACTGTGTCTGTAAAGTGTAAACTAACATAATTTGGCATTGTCCAAGGCAACAGATGATTAATAAATTGAGAAGAACGAAACCATTATAAGCGAATCCAGTTACCAAATCAAGAACGTTGCAAGAAACCAGAACAACAAATCAAGCTGAAGAACTAAGGGCAGAAGCAGAGAGAGGAGAGAATGGAGCCTTCAGGTCCAGTGCTTTTGAGTTGAACAAGAAACAGAGGAAGTGAGGCGTGACTCTGACTCTCTATTACTGAAGAGCGAAGAGGGAAGAAGGACTTTGGAGAAAGAGGCAAGAATTGAAAATAAGTTTCTGGTTTCTATCTGGTCCGGATCGGAACCGTCTTTTTTTATTTATTTATGTTTTGGATCACTTATTTTGGGCTTAGATT
The DNA here is from genome assembly GCA_964058805.1 of Schoenoplectus triqueter. Taxonomy (NCBI): domain Eukaryota; kingdom Viridiplantae; phylum Streptophyta; class Magnoliopsida; order Poales; family Cyperaceae; genus Schoenoplectus; species Schoenoplectus triqueter. The sequence continues at coordinate 32,257 of CAXKVV010000384.1, forward strand.
TGCTCAATATTGGTATGCATTTTTTTCAAGCCCGCTACACAAAATTTGCCTTCTATTTTGCGTTATAATGGACAGTATAAAATAATTCGGCCCTATTGTTTGCACACATAAATATGCCATAGAAAATAGGAAAATTAAAAACAATGCAAAATCAAGTCACTTTCTTCACAAGAAAAAAGAAAATAAATTAAGTACCTTATTACTCCACAAGTGTGTTGTTTATTGAGCTCCACCGTTAAAGTAATAAGGTTCAAAATATTAATTGAGACTGAATCGTATACCAACCTGTTGAAAAAGAAAGTAAAAGGAATTATGAGGACTCACTTCATATAGATGTCCCTATATTTCATTTTGCTACAGTGACTATAATTTATTACTATATACTAAGAATCATTTTTTATATATGTAGTTCACTACTACAACTTTATAAAGGAAAAGAACATCTACAATTAAGTAAAAATGTACATGAAACAGTAGCAGGTTAATCTCTTGAATAAAAGGAACCTCTACAACACAAACACGTGGACAATGAAAATCACAATCTTAAAGCGAGCATGAAACTATATAATATTCCATGAAAAAGAATTGTTGGTCTAACTTGATACAGAAACATCACGAAAAATATTTTTAAAATTTTCTGCAGAACAAGATAACAAATAATTTTGTCGAACAAACAATGCATAATTAAATAATTATGTATTTACATATATGCATTAGATATTTAAATAAGTAATTCAAGTGTTTAGATAAAAGCATTAAGTATTTAAATAAATAAATTAGGTGTTTAGATATATACATTATGTGTGTATATATAGAGTAAAGATAGTGTGAGTTTTCTAGAGTAAATTATGTGTTTTGATTTATCATTTTCATTAAATTCTTCATATAAAAAAATTATGGGATATAAAAATTTGGTTCTTTTGAGTTTTCTAAGTCATTATTTTTAATTTTTGAAACTGATGAACAAACACTTAATATTTTGTTATTATTTTTAGAGCTAATTTAAAAATAAAAAATAAAAATGACTTGGAAAACCCAAAACATCTCAATTTTTGTATCCCATGAGATTTTCATATGAAGAATTCAATGAGAATGATAAATTTAAATTTAAATATGATTTGATATACTTTTTGAGTTAAACTCATGAAAGATCTCTGTAAGCTTAAACTCATGCTATCTTTACTATATAAATATATATATATAGAGAGAGAGAGAGATTATTGTGAAAATATTTGTATTTCAGTCGATATACAAATGCATCAAAAAATATATTTCAAATCTTAAAAATTTTAATTTATAGTTTTCATTAAATTTTTCATATGAAAATCTTACGGGATACAAACATTTAGAGTGTTTTGAGTTTTTTAAGTCACACTTTTGAATTTTTAAAAAAATAACATAAATATTGAATATTTATTATTATTTTTGGATTTATTTTTTCAAAAATTTAAAAGAGTTGCTTAAAAAGCTCAAAACACTCCAAATTTTTGTATCCCATAAGGTTTTCATATGATGAATTTAATGAAAATCATAAATTAAATTTTTTTAAGACTTTAAATATATATTTGATGTGTTTGTATATCAACTAAAATATAAATATTTTTAGAATAGTTTATCTCTCTCTATATATACACACACACACATACATACGTTTATATATCAGAATTTTTATATTTAAATAAATGAAACATAAGTGTTCACATCATAAAAATACAAATCAATACATTCAATGACACAACGGGGAATTTAATTGAATATAAAATGACTAAAATTCATCATTTAATTCACAAAATAATAATGCACTAAATTATCGATTTTACATCAAAATATATCTACTTTTTTTTTAAATGTCTTCATCATTATTTGAAGAAATGCAATATATCGTCAAAAAGAAGGAACATATCGCGTCAGAGAGATCATCGGAAAAACCACTAGGAATGATTGTCAGATAGATCATAGAAGAAATAATAGAGAGATCGTCGGAGATGAGAAATCATATCTAAATATGTTTTAAGAGAGACGAAAAAAGAAATTTAAATATGTATGGTCAATTAAGTTTCAAATCTGCCCTTAATACGCGATATATCTCAAAATACATTTAAAATTGTAATTAAATTAATGGATCAAGTCGACCCATTTTATTTGATCCAATTTGCAACGAATAATTTATTTTTATTCATATAGTCATATCTAAGTATCTAACCCATCTATCATTAAATCATTTTCAATGGAGTCAACGACCCAGTTGTGTTAAATCATTTTCAATGAGCTGTTTTAACTGGTGAAAAGGGGACGTTCTTTCCTTATTTGTCAATGATAATATCTACAAGTTCCATAAAGTTTGTTCACATAGTACTTAGTACTATAAAGTTGTTTAATTGATTAAATTTGGATTCAATAAGTCCTCATTCTGTTGTGAAAGAGCCCGACCGGATTAATATAATATTGATTGAGGCGAGCTCGCGTGCAGCTCAAATAAATAACGATAAACTTAATGGTGACCAAAGAGGCCTATTAGCTCAGTTGGTTAGAGCGTCGTGCTAATAACGCGAAGGTCGCAGGTTCGAGACCTGCATGGGGGCCATGCATTTATAATATTTTAGATCTTTTTAAAGTTTTTATCTAACATATGACGAGTCTAAGAGGTGGCAGATAGGGATAAACTTTGGTTTGGATATACGACGAGTCTTTATAAGTTTCAGTTTTTGAATTTTATCTGTTCAGTCTTTTAAAAAAAATTATTTTTAATCGGTCCTCAAAAGTCCAATTCTTAATGATAAGGGTTAAGTTTTTAAGGATCGGATTCAATCTTTTAACAATAGATCATTTTAATATGGTCTTTATCAAATTCGGTTTTTTTCAACTCTTATTTGGTCATTTTCAGGTTTTTTCTTTAATATTTAATATTATATATTAATTATAGTTAAATAATATAAGAAAATAAAAAATTAAAATAAAATAGAAAATAGAAAATATAATTTAATATTATTATATAAATATAAATTAATATTCAAAAATATATAATTAGTAATATATATATATATATATATATATAGTTTGGCTATGGTGCTACGCGTAGCACGGATGGCCCGTGTGATATAGACCGTTTCTCCATTTTTAAAGTTTAAATAGTCGATCCAACTAATTAAAATATTTTTCATATGAAAATCTAGTTGGGGACCAAATTTTATATTCTTTAGAATTTATTTACTATTTTTAAGATAGCTAGAAAATCACTTGATTTAATTATTATGAGCCATTCAAAAAGAGTTATTTTCTACCTACCTTAAAAATAATAAAAAAATCCTAAAAATATATAAAATTGGTCACCAACTAGATTTTCATATGAAAAATATTTTGACAGATCAAATCGACCATTTACACTTTGAAGACGGAGAAACAGTCCGTAGCACACGGACCATCCGTGCTACACGTAGCATTGTAGTCAAACTCTCTCTCTATATATATAGAGAGAGAGCGAGAGAGTAAAGATACCATGAGTTTAACTCAAAAAATATATTATATCATCTTTAAATTTTAATTTATCATGCTCATTAAATTCTTTATATGAAATTCTTGTGGGATGCAAAAATTTGAAGTGTTTTGAGTTTTTTTAAGTCATAGTTTTTAATTTTTGAAAAATAGCTTTAAAAAAATAATAATATATTTAATATTTGAATATCATTTTTAAAAATAAAAAATGGTGAATTAGAAAGCTCAAAACATTCCAAATTTTTATATCCCACAAGATTTTCATATAAAGAATTTAATGAGTATGATAAATTAAAATTTGGAGATAATTTGATATACTTTTTGAGTTAATCTCACGGTATCTTTATTCTATATATATATATAGAGAGAGAGAGAGAGAGAGAGAGAGTTATGCTACGGTTAGTCGCAAAGTACAAAATATTTTTGTACTTCGCGTCGTATCTTCTATTTCCGAATTCAAAACACTGATCCAATCATAAAAAGTGTTCTTCATATTAAAATATGTTTGGAAATCAAATTTTATATTTTTTTTCTATTTTTTTAGAGGATAAAAATGCATTGAGTTTATGATTTTTAATAAGAATATTTTTTTAATCCTTAAAAAAATATAAAATTTGGTCTCCAAATATATTTTAATATGGAGAACATTTTGAATGATCGAATCAATATTTTGAATTCAAATATGGAGAACATTTTAAATCAGTATTTTAATGATAACTTGCTTCTAGGAGCACGAAACTATTCCGTAATCCTAGCTAAAAATATATCAAATGATCTCTAAATTTTGATTTATCACTCTCATTAAATTTTTCATATTGAAATTTTATGGGGTACAAAAATTTGGGGTGTTTTGAGTTTTCTAAGTCGCTCTTTTTAATTTTTGAAATTAATATACAAATATTGAATATTTTATTATTATTTTTAGAATTGATTTTCAAAAATTGAAAAGAACAATTTAGAAAACTCGAAACAACCTAAATTTTTGATAAGATTTCAATATGAAGAATTTAATGAGAGTGATAAATTAAAATTTGGAGATCATTTGATATACTTTTTGAGTTAGAATCACGGATGAGCTTCATACTCCTAAGAGCATAGTAGTTTTATTTGGCTTTTAAAGCCCGAAAAATTTGATAAAAGTCGGACTTTTCAAAGGTCAGACTCACTCTTTAAAAATTAAGTATTTAAATTCAACCTTTAAAAAAATTATCAAATCTAGCTTTCATAGATCTGTTTGGTCCAATCCTAAAGAAACTCATTCGGCTCTTAAAACAATGCCCAAGGAGAGAGGGCCCAAACCCAAAACTCTCAAAGCTCACCATTTTTCTTAAGACATTTTTCCCTAGACCAGAGAAAATCGGTGGATATATATATCTATAATAAAGTTCATCGTTATTAACCAAACAATGATTAAATTCGTATAATGATCCCTTGCATGTGCTTTTGTTGAAATAGGTTGGAAGCTGCATCCACGCCTCCTCACATGACACATGACACATGACATGTTCTTCTCAAACGGTCAAATTGCATTCTCCTCTCAATCTATCCAAATTAATCATATTATAATCTTGTGATATCTCTATTAGTTGATTATACATATTAATCCACTAGTTTAGTAGAAATATTTAGCTGAACCACTCTGGTCAATAGAGAGAGAGAGGTACTAACTCGGACAAGGATGGATGAGCATCCTATATTTGAAATATTCATCTTACTTGCGAATTATTAATTAATTTGCAACAAAAAATATGGTGCCACCACAATTAACAAAATCCATCCATCTTCGCTTTATCATATTTGCGATATAAATTATGTCATTGCTAGCATAAATGGTAGACATGAATGCATGCAATTAATGTATATGGTTTAACTTGGTGTTGATATCATTACCAACAAACACGAAAATTTCACGGTATATGTTCTATTTTTTTTCTCTCCAAATTAGATAAAGTAGGCAATTTCTTAACAACTTGAGGATAGTGAGAGCTTATTTATAGAATAGATATATATATGGTCATATAGGTATGCAACTGGTGAATAGTCTCTACATCAACGAATATTTCAAACAATCTTTTTACATAAATAGTTGAATTTTATACGCCGAATGATTTAAAATCTTAATAATCCGAAATTCAAAGTCATTGGTGGAATATCATCAAATAATTTTTAATTTACATTAAATTTATTTGTCAGAACATATTAACCCAATAATTTATCTCTCTTTTTTTGGAAATAATTCTTAACAATTACCATTTTTTCCCAGTATAAACCGTTGTCCGCTCAAACAAAAAGGAAAGAAAAAAAAAGTTCGTTGGAAGGGAGACGTTAGAAGATGTTTCACTTTCAATAGCGCGTTGACGATCTATATCTATCTCATCTATGGGATAAATAAATTATTCTGACAATTTAAAACGCGAAGATGTAAAACTTCAAAGAATATATATTTGTTTCTGAGGAAGTCTGCTGATTAAATTGGACCTGTTAAGTGCTGACAATATATATTAAATTAATTAATAAATTAAACGGTAAAGAAAGAAAGAAATAGATTGTACAAAGGTCCCCCCAACTTTATTAATTATTACTTCCCTTTTAAAGCCAGTAAAGTGACCGTTAATACTTTTATCTTGTGCCAGCAGGCCCAGCACTGACATAATGACATATATAACAAACTAATGAAGATTAAACAGTTGACTCCATTTTCCCCTCTTTTAACTTAAAATTAACCATCCTTCATTGTGAGGGGCAGAGTGATATTTATATAGTATTATTGTTATTTTAGTTAAATTATGTAATATTGAAGTTAATAGTATATATTATAAAGAATAAAAGTATAATACAAAATAAAACTCAGGATATGGTACCTAGCTTAATTATTTTTTTAATGTTTTCTGTCAATAAAACTGATGAGTTTGTAAGATCTGAAAAAAGTTATAGCTAATAGCGGTTACTTTTGCTAAGATGATCCAATATAGCAATGTTTATGAAAGTATGTATTTTTAATATAATAAAAAAATTTGTATCATAAGAATTTTAACAAGTAAATTTTGTACGCATAGGTAATTAAAAATTTCCCTAGCAAAGAACACGTGTAGAACGAAAAGGTTAAAAATGTAAAGAATACAATACAAAATGATAAAAATATCTAATACATATTGAATGCATTAATTTGTATGTCACATTCATATCTTTTAAATCAAGATAGAATAATACGAGTCACCAGATCAAAATATAAAATAAAATAAAAATCAGTAAAGAATATTGGTGATATGGAAATGCTTCAAAATTCAGAAACTTAATCCTTTTAAATACTAAGAATTTGCAAATATCAATCTTATGAATAAGTAATTAAATTGATTATTGAGTTCTCAAATAATATATTTACTCATTTCTTTGGAAAATAGTAATCCAGACATACTTCCATCTTTTTATCAAAAAGAAAATAGTAATCGAGAATAGTAACAGAAAAATGTCAAAACAGGCATCCTTAAAATTGGAACAATATTTGATCATTAAAAATGTGTGAAATAGCAAGAAGGAATTTTTGTGCTTTTTTTTTTTTTTGCTTTTTGTCTAGTTTCCAAATTCCAATCAGTCTTATCTTCGGACTTTTGCCTCACGTTTTACTTGTGGTTCACCACTAGAACACTTTTGTTTTGTTTTTTTCTAATAACTTCAAGCGTAAGATAGTTTTGAACTGGTAGCACCATATGTGAAAAAAATAATCTTCACAAGAGTTAAATTTATATGAAAATAAAATCAATATATATAACTAACTTTGACCTGGTTATTTTAACAATACTTATATAAATATAATTTTAATGTAGGGTATCCATCGGCGTGATGGTCCGTAACATGGTTCAACAAAAGAAAAGAAAAGAAAAAAAGTCTTAGTATTGTTATTACACTTAACTACTATTTGATTTGATAAATCCCTATTATGATGTTACCTTATGAACTGAATTAAATAAATCTTTAATTTGTTTAGCATAAAGCACAAGTAGCAGTCAAAGCACAATCCCAGGCGTCACGCACTCTGTGACTCTGAAAATAAAGCATCCATTTTACCGAACCTAATTCGGTGTTCTTTCAATAAATGGATATTTCCTGTCTGTACTGAATGGAGAAATTGATCATACCCACTCCATCTCCATGTCAAAGTCTTCTATTTCCTTCCCTTGCATGGAATGATGGAATCAATGTCAATCAAAACAGACAAATATTACAGACTATATTATTATAGCTAGATTAGGGAAACCCATTCTCTTTCTCTCTCTTCTCTCTTCTCTCCATCTCTTGTTTCTCTCCCTTTCTTTCTTTCTTTCTTTCTTTCTCCCTCTACTGACTTAACCAGCACTCCCACGGTCCCTCCTCTCCTTCTGAGAAATTGAGAGCGCCTCATCAGTGGACCCCCGCTACACAATTCAGTTGCATTTATTGTCACATAGAAATCGAAGCATTTGCTTCCTTAAATCTCCAATGGAATCATTGTCGCTTCGTTAGACTAATTTCGCGTTTGCAGTTCAAAGATTCCAACTCCATTTTGTACATATATATATATTATTTATTTTTTGTAAATTAGAGCTTTTGTTCTTAGCTCCTGTCTGCCTTTCAGCAAGGACAAGAAATTACTTTTCAGTTTTTTTTTTTTGTGGAAAGATGGAATGTTTAAGTGTTCAATTAGTTGGCTTGCTCTTGTTGATCTCTTTAGTTATTGAAAATTTTTCATTTGGTGCATCATCCGATTCTGAAGGTATGAAATTTACCATAAAACAAAATCACTCTTTGAAAGATTGTCAGACAATGGATCGATCAGTTCTTCCCTTAATTTCATTTTGTGTTTCTTCTGTCTGATACAATCAACAGGAAATGTTCTCTTGAGTTTTAGAGAAGGGATAGAGCATGATCCATACGGTGCTTTATCAAATTGGGGAGAAAATGTAGCTCTCCATCATTGCTCTTGGTCTGGTGTTGTTTGTTCTGACGATTTGAGAGTTGTAGCTCTGTAAGTTCTTTGATGATATCCCTCCGCTCAAAATCCTTCTCCATGGTTCAAATTTTTAATTTGTTTCTTTTTATCAAATTATGTGAAAACTTCTATTTCGTATTTTCTCACAAAAACGATTAAAGTATTAGTTACATGAGGTGCTTCTATTGATATCTTTTTTAATTTTTGTGGGTACCATAAGTGTAGATTGGATAAGTGCTTTTGTTTTCAGCTTTGTGCTTGTACTTTTTTCTTGTAAATGAATTCTACTGCATTCTATCCTTTTGCCTTCCATTATGAAATTTTACTTACTTTACATGTTAACGTCCCATTATTTTGTTAATATTTTGAAGAATTTTGTGTTAGGAACTTACCAGATCTTGCTCTGAAAGGAATGATCTCTTCCAAAATTGGAAAGCTCAACCATTTGAGAATTATGTAAGCATTCAGCATTTTTTTTTTGGGTTTTGTAAATCCCAATTTCACCCATTTAGTTTTTTGGCAATCTTGCTACTTAGTCAAAATTCAGATGAGCCTTGTTTAGTTCAACCCCATATAATCAAAAACTAAGAACTGAAGAATAATTCGGTAAAGGATTATATTTCTTGATTCCTTACTAAATCCTTGCTACTGTCATGTAAAACTGCCGGAGTTATTCCTCTAGTGAGACCTGAAAAGGATGTTTGTTTCTTGTATTGTATCTCCTTGAGTTGATTAACCTATCTGGTATAGTTTGTATTCTCATAATGCGGTTTGTGTAGTATCTGAAACAGCTCGCTGGTAAACTGTTAAAAAAATAAAATCTGTATTCTTTTGTTTAATGCCTTTTGTTTTTTTTGTTTTTAATTGCAGTGATTTGTGTAACAATTCCTTTTACGGGGTCATACCAAGAGAGATTGGAGAATTGAAGCAGTTGGTGGTATTGGATTTGAGAAACAACAGTCTCAGTGGGACCCTCCCATCAGACCTTGATAACATTTTATCACTAAAATTATTGTAAGTATTTAATATACTCCCTTACTGCTCAAAAAATATTGTACTTGTTTATAATAACTACAGCATTGTATGTTGCCATTTTTTCAGATTAATAAATGGAAATATGGTTTCTGGTGAATTGTCTCCGAAATTGCGTGAACTCGCTGTCATTTCTGAAGTCATAGAGGAAGATGATTTTGAAATGTCAGAGAAAAGGTATAGTCGAGTTATATTTTCTTTTGATGCCACACAAACGGCAATCCACAAAAGTACTTAGAAAGACTATAAGGTGCATTGATTAGGCATCTGTTAAAGGTTTCAGACCCAATTCATTTCAGGTCTTCAGAGAACAACACAGTAGGGAGGCGGCTACTGTCCTTGTTTAGACGCAAAGCGGATGAAATACCGCCAAGTCCCTCTCTCTCTCCTTCTACATCTCCCTCTCCCTCTCCTTCTCCTTCTCCTTCTCCTTCTCCCTCTTCTTCCCCCCCTCCCTCTCCCTTTCCCTTTCATTCTCCTTCTCCCTCTCTGTCTCCACCACAGCCAACCCTACCTCCAATTACTGCAGACAAGGAAAATGGGAAGAATAAAACTCCCCTTATTTTGGGACTAGCATTTGGTGGAGTATTTATTATCGCAGCGTTATTGGCTGTGTATATGTTTCTATTCAAGGGTAAGAATGTCAATATCGTGCCGTGGGCAACTGGATTAAGTGGGCCCATCAGCAAAGCTTTGATAACAGGTCTGTTTCATAAACTACACTCGTTTTTTTATGACTATTGAGCTTGTACATGCAAAAACAACATCCATGGGAGAAGTAAACATTGTTTAAGTTTAAGAAAATTAATATGAGTTCAGCATGATGGTTATTTAACTTTCTCTGGGTCCTTCCTGAAATATAATGACCAAACTTGCCTGAACTTTTTCTTGTCTAGTGTGTTACTCTTGTAGGGATTTTGACTGACATCATTGCATGCTTGAGCGTTAATTTATTTAAAAGTGTGCAAATAATCAATCAATCGGAGGGTGTGCAAGTTAAAAGCCAAGTTTTTCATTAGGGAAATAAATATGCATACTAATGTTATTTATATTTTTCTTTTACTATTGCTCTGGGAAAGAAAAAGGTAGCCATACGACACCTAACTTGAGTTATGGTTTAAAAAATTTCATCCTGAATGGTTAGCAATATGTCACCATCATTATCATTATCATTATCATTTTTATTTATTTATTTTATTACTATTATTATTTTTTTTCATCATCCTCATTATTATCATTGATATTTGGAATCTTTGATCTTATACTTTCCGATGGGTTTCATTTCTAGCCTACCCCAATTTATTTGGGATTAAAGGCTTTTGTTGTTGTTGTAATGGTTAGCAATATGTATGTTAGCTTTTTTAAGTTTTGTGTGAGAACATGAAGCATAACCAGGTGGTGTTCTGTTTCAGGTGTACCTTCACTGGGACGGGCTGAGCTGGAAACCGCATGTGAAAGTTTTAGCAACATTATATTAACCTCATCTGATTACACTATCTACAAGGGGACACTATCGAATGGCTCTGAGATTGCTGTTGTTTCTACTTTAATCACATCAGCAGCTGAGTGGCTTGTCGTATCTGAAAATCAATTTAAACGCAAGGTAAGATTTAATTAGTCATTTTTTTTTTTGTTTTTACTCCCTTGTTTGGATGGCTAAAAAGGCACCGAGCACAGAGTTTTGTGCTATGATGTAATCTTAATTTTGCTATTGCATATAAGGTTCTAAATATGAATATTCATCTCTGATTTCCTTGTGATGCAGGTATCCGTTTTATCAAAAATAAGCCATAAGAACTTCATGAATCTGCTGGGATACTGCAAGGTCGATGATCCTTTTACACGCATGTTAGTGGTTGAATATGCCCCTAATGGTACCCTTTTTGAGCACTTGCACAGTAAGCCCTCTCTCCCTGCCCCCCCCCCCCTTTCCTGAAACCACAGCAGAGTTTGCCAATCTCTCTCTCTCTCTCTCCCTCTCTCCCTTCTTCAGGAACTTTGCAAGGGCTGCAAATGGTCTCTCGCTCTCGCTCTCTACTTTTGAGAACCTGGCAGCAGTTGCCAAAGTTTTCTCTCCCCCTCATACACACACAAAAGAATATATGGGAAATTTTATGTATGATCCTGCAAATGTCATGCATTCCGAGAAAGTTTAGACTATAGGCTAATTTTTTTTTACCCCACCCTTTTCCATTTTGTTCTTAAAAATATGCCCATGGATTCCTCACTCTCTTTTATTTGCTACAATTGAGTAAGAAAATAGGGCTTTGTGTCTGACTTCTTCCATAGATTGTAGGCACCTGGTACAGTATCTCAATTGTTGTAGGGCATATATGAAATTGTGCAAAAAGGATAAAATCACTGGCTTTTATGTGCAGGAAATATTAAAAATACTTTTACTTGTCTTTGATTGAAAATAAAATAAAATTTTACATTTCCATTTGTTGCAGTTAAAGAAGCTGAACAATTAGATTGGTCTGCACGTCTACGTATAGCCATGGGTGTAATATACTGTCTAGAGTATCTAGAGAGTATTAATCCACCTGCAAGGTTAAAAACCCTAAATTCATCCACTGTCTACCTCTCTGAAGATTATGCTGCTAAGGTTTCTGATATCGGGTTTCATGTTGATACCAAGAAAGACCCTTTTCTTGCAAATGTTCAAAATAACTTGGATGAAGAAGAGCCAGTAGTTTATAAGTACGCTATCCTACTATTGGAGCTTATTTCAGGAAGGTTGCCATTTTCTGAGGATACTGGCTTGTTGGTATTGTGGGCTTCAAGCTACCTATCGGGCAGGAGGTCACTGATGAATATGGTAGACCCGACATTAGATGGGTCCGTATCTGAGGAGCTTTTGATGGGCTTATGCGAAGTGATTAAAGCATGTATAAATCCTAATACGGAGGAGAGGCCTAGTGTGGCTGAGGTGGCAAAAAGAATGAAGGAGATTTCTGGGGTTTCACAATTGGCGGCGATACCAAGAGATTCACCACTATGGTGGGCTGAACTGGAGATTGTATCTACCGAAGGTTGCTAGAGAAAACATGAAGGGTGGGGGGGGGGGGGGGGTCAGTTCTTTGAATGTATTTTGCTTCATACAGTAAGTTGTACATAACATGGATGTATTTTATTGGTTTTTAAAAAGCACTATGGATCACTTGTGTACATTTTTTTTGGGTGATGGTTTGTGTGCATTTTGTTAAATTGAGAAACATTATTCTTTCTTCCCAGGTAAGTATTGGAGTACCGTTTGGAAATGCCCTCGTTGGATCAGTCAGTACCTGCCACACACACTGGACCCAGAAACAATAAAAGAGAACTGAAAAAGAAAAGATGACATATATATATATATATATATATATATGAAAACCATGGGTAATCTTGTTGAGAAAAGTAACATTGAAGCTTTTAGATTAAAAGATAAAGCAACATCAAGAAACCATTCTTACAGGCAAACATCTCCAAACTCTTGACATAACATAAAGCCGCATTTGCTCAAACCACCTCTATCTTTTACTGATGACGTAACCACAGAGGCAGAAACCACATAACTAATGGACAAGGACAACAATATATCAATATCCCCTTTCTTCAAAATATTGGATAAAGAAAATAGAGTTTGCTTTATATAAAGTTGCGCCTCAGAAATCAATTTCCTTTCCAAACATCTCATTGATGTCATCCATGGCTTGCCGAGTGAAAAATGTTGGTTCAAACAAACCATCACAGCTTCGTCCCTCTTCAACTTTTTTACAGGATGGGTTTGATTTAACCCCAGCTGCTGAGTTAGCAGACCCAGAACAGTTAAATGGTTCGTCTCCAAAACTACTTTTACCCATTTTTGAGTTCTCACCCTTCAAAATGTTATTTGGTTGACTGGTTGGGTTTGTGTTCCCTTCCAGTTCATCATCAGGTAAAATAGAAAAGCTACTATCTGAAAAGTTATTTGGTTTATGGGTTGGGTTTGTGTTATTTTCCTGATCATCATCTGGTAAGATAGAAAAACTGCTATCAACAACTAGCTTCTTTTCACATAAAGGAACTTTTTGGCCCCTTTTAGGTTTGTCACCCATATCCATTGGTTTGCAAAACATGCCATTTATTTCATCCATTGCTTCTCTCAAATTCATGGTGGGATCCACTAGGCCATGATGGCATGCATTCTCAACTTTCGATTCTTCAGAAACTGTTGACCCAACAAATTTTCGAATCATTACTGTATCTTCTTTGAGCCCATGATGAATGTTTCTTACATTTCTGTTAAAATTATGTGGTTCTTCTTCATCTGGTAAAATCGTAAAATCGCCCACAAAAGGTTTAACACATCCCAGATTTTTGTTGGATTTGCAGGGCATTTCTTCTTCATCTACAAAAATTTCAAACCCACTATTTTCTTTGTTTTGGGTTCTGTTTTGTTTGATTCTGTGTGATTTTTTCTGGATTGTGGGATCAAGATCCAATGGCTCTTGAAACATGTTATTGATAGCATTCATGGCCTCTTTAGTGGTGATTGTGGGCTCCACCAACCCGTTATGGCATGACATTTCGGCCACAGACTTGCCAACTATGGCCGAATCAACAAATTTACGCACCATTATTGTGTTTTCACTGTTGTAACATGTCAAATTGTTAGAAATGGTACGGACTGTTGTTTTGGTGTACCCAGTTTTGGACTTTACTTTTGTTTCTGGCCTTGGCTTGTCTTGTTTTGTGGGACCTTCATTCGAGGATAGATTTTCTGAAGTACCTTCACCTGACAAAGAAACATGATTCAGAAGCCTTCATAAACACTGTTTATTTGCAGTGTGCAAATTTTCATCTCAAGATTCAATACAAAAATATCTTCACAAAGTCGAATAATATTGGACACCATGCAAAAAATATGATTTTTTTAATGCTGCCTAAACTAACAAGAGATGGCCTGATTATCTCAGCACAAAACAAGTTTGGTTTCTCTTAAAGGTTTCATCTTTCATGCTTTCACATATGGTGCCAAACTTCATGTTTGTACCTACATCTAAACACCTCAAAGTGGCAACACAAACTGAAAGCCAATCCGGATTTGATTAAGTTCAGTCTGGTCCAGTATAGTACAAACTTACATGACTAAATTGGAATCAGTTGTGCCACTGCCAGTAAAGCGTCCCAACTCCCCAACTAGGTGTCCCAATATAAATATCAGTAAGCATAAATACCTTTGGGTACAGTAGTCTTCTCACTCACTGTCTCATTTTTCCTAGGCATCATTTCCAGCATCTAAAAAGCATACGATAATAACATTTTAAGCATAATTTATAATGTAATTCTTGAATAAAGATTTCTCCAAGTTGAATATCAGAGTGCTGTGTAAGTCCTTGCAACTGCTGCTACACTACCTACATTTTTTGGGTTGGTTTATGCTTGATAATTGCATTCTATTTTTAATTAGCTTAAAATTATTCCTGGGCACTTCTAGGAATACTGAGGTCAGTCTGAGTTGATATTTACATTCAGGATGTTATAATAATTCATAAGTATTCTTAGGAACAGAATCAGGACAATTCAATACACACCCAATTACAAAAGGGTTATGAATCAGCTATATACTAAAAATAAAATAACAGTTTTCTGCTTACTTTTAATTTTCTTTTTTTATACAACTCGACACGTTGAAGGAATTGATCATATGATTTTTGTAGCTCACTTACAGGCTCTGCAAGTCTGTTATTAGAAGGAACAAAAAAATTACATCAATGCAAAATAACATACAAATAGCATTTCCGAAAGAGTATGATCATAGAAACCCTTACATTTGGACCCCAGCATGGTACATTTTCTCAGCCTCTTCAAGCTTCCTATGTTTCTCATGATACAATGCGTAAGCTATATAGAATGAGGCTCTCTTTAACCCGATCTGATTTTTCTCCATCTTTTTGAGTAACAGCTTTGCATCGTCCACATAATCCATCTACATATTATATACTTTTTGAGTCCCAACTCCCAAGTCCAATTAAAAAAAAATAGTAAAACCTTGAGTAATTTGCAATACAATCTGTCCCGTCTCAGGACAAATAAAATAATAAATCATGTCACAATTTGAAAAATCACTATCACACATGTACTATCAAACACATGCAGTTTAGTTGCTATTGTAGTGTAGTATTTGCACCACTATTTTGGTACCGTGTCAACCATCTATTATTTCAGGATGACATAAATTCATAATAGCAGATTTCAGCATTGATACCAAAAATGAAATAATAAACAAAAGGTTAATCCTTAAAGAGCAGAATAAAATAATAAATGAAAAGTTAATTCTTTAATTGGATTGTACCAATTCGATCCAAACACGGATGTATCTAGCATCATTGCAGTATCTATGATCGGACTCGAACGTCTGTGCACATTTTTGAAGGAATCTTGGGAGCTTTTCTTTCAATGCCTGAGGAGGCAATGCCCCTCTCAACCTCTTGATTCCACTGTTTCAAAGAGATGAAACAAAATCAAGGTTTTGCATAGTCTTTCAACCAAATGCACATGGATATAGGATTAATGCTAAGTGGAGAGGAAATAATGCTAAATAATACCACCTACATGGTGATGGTTTGTTAGTCATCTAACACTGAGGTGTTTTCAACCTCCCGGCTGCGGAATAAAAGCTGAAGTGCTTTTTGATAGAAATTGGCAATGCTTAAAGTAGCAATAGATCTTACCGGAGCCAGGGACGGAGCGGGTCGGATCCGGAGTAGCTTTTGATGTCGGAGACGAGAGAGGAGAGGAGATCTCTGTGTGCATCCTCCGCCGCCATTTCTTTTTTCTTTTTTTTTTATTCTCGACTGTTGACCGTTGAGGGAGAGCTGAGTGGAGAGGAAGTGGGGGTGAGGGGGAGCGCTTGCTCTTGCGCTTGGTTTCTATTTTTGTAATTTGATTTGAAAGTTGAAACGAGAGAGAGCGGAGAGAAAAGGCCACTGCCAGCCTTACAGGCGGGTCCTCCGTGTCGGCGAAACGCTACATGTTTTTGACATTTCGAGAATTTCGGAGATCCGCGTCTCAAGTTTCATTAACATTAATTAATTTTGTTTTTGTGCTTAATTCGGTAATTTCATTTTCCAGAAAACAAATCATCCTTCGTAATGAAGCGCATATCAAATTGGATATCACGCCACCAACACAACAGCCATTTCGCACAATTTATCAAGTTTTCCAAATTAACACCGAAATAAGCTATCTTTTTCTAATTCAATTTCAGCCATGGAGTCCTTTTTTGTCCAATTTTAAGTCTACAAAAAATTCACCTATAGCGGGAAGAGACTATTACAACTCCAACTCTGAAAGTACGTTTTATCATTCAAATGAAATAGGCACATTTTTAAGTCTCATTTCAGATCATTTTTAAGTCATATATAATAAACTATCAAAACGGGTAGAAATGCTCTAAAGTTTATTTGCGCTAAATAAAAGAGATATGCAAAAGTATTGAGAAAATCAAATAGAATGATATCTCATTGCAGATTATATGATCATCCAAATCAAAATTTCTCTACAATTATTATCACATGCTAGTGCATGAACTTCGTTAATACATGAATATATTATGTAAATACACATATATCCCTTAACTCATAAATTTTATCGACAACAGACTGTATAATTGTTGGGTCGCCTCTGACTTATTTGTGTTCGGTTAAATTGAAAATAACGCAAATAATATATATTAATTGAATAATCAAATCATTAATTGTTTAAGCATAGCTTTTACGTTAATATCATCCGCTACACGATCGAAAATACCAAAAGCGTCACAAAACACCACGCTTCCATTAAAATGCAAAGACTGATCTGATCCTCTCAAAATGAAAAGTTCCCATTTTCATTCAGGCATTCCATCGAGCAGTTGAGAACTCCTTCCAGTCCCCACTTGATAGTTGACAACGCCGGGCCCCACCATGTGTACACCTTCTCACCCCGCACCTCTAGAACCCCAGCATGGTTCCGACGAGGAGGAAGAGAACGAGGCTGACGACGAAGAGGACGACGATGCTGGACCCACTGACAGTGAGCCGATTTCGTCCCTGCTCCGACGCCTCGCCGCTTCTCCAGTCCCGATCAAGGTCCATTCCGTGCAGATCAACAGCAATTCGAGGACCAAACGCGAACTGATCGAGTCTGTGTTGGATCTAAACTCAATTTTGAAATCAAGTACCTTTCAAGAGCTGGTCTATGTGGCTGGATTGGCCAATGCCAGGCTAAAGAGATTGGGTGTGTTTCCTTCAGTGAACATTACCATTGATGCAGGGCCCGATGATGTGCCAGGTTCTTCTGTGGTTGTGGTTGATGTGGTCGAGGCTGTGCATCCTTTTGCCGGGGATTTTTTCGTGGATTTCAAGACCAAGGTACTGGAATTTCTTCCAATGTTTGCACACTGGTCAAAATGCATTTTGATCAAAATCTGTGCATCTTTTTTTCTTTGAAAGTAAGCTGATTTCATTTTGAATTGAACAATTGAGGATAACTTTGGGTGTGATTGTAACGTAAATTTGCAATACAAGACTGATCAAGCTGTATCCTATTAAATTTCTCAGTTGACAAAAAGATTAAGTGAATCTTAACTTGTAGTCAAGAATAAGCTGTATAACATTTGGTGCACTGCATGTCTGCAACTTAATTTTGATACTGTACAAAGTGTAATCAGAGGGTGAATTTTGTACTAAGAATGTTAGATTATAAACTTTTTTTTGGTACTAAGAATGTTACAAATGTAATGAGAGAGGGCAGTTTTAATCTCGAAAACCAAATTAACAATGTTAAAAGGAGATAATACTGAGCAATGGTAAATCAAACTTATAATTTAAAGAAAACAGTCTTAAAATTACAATCTTAGTTTTCTATAAATTAAGACACCTGACTTTCTGAGCTTAAGAACCCTTAGAAACTTGAACCATAGATGTTGAATCGCATTTTGTATCGTGAATTGTTATATTTTGTATCGTGTCGTGTATCATGTATAGTATTATATTATTAAGATACACTAAACATGAGTTAAAACAACTAATTAGACATATATTATATTTTTTCTATTTGAGAATCACTATAATATAACATTTTATCACATTTATATAGAATACTAGCACAACATGCATGGTATGATATAAACACTACCTCTTATTATAGTTGTATGATAATCCAAATAACGTAAGTACTAACAAAAAAAAATTCTTCTAATCAACCACATATATTTTTAGAATGAAATACCAAATAGGAATTTAATATAGATATTTATTTAATACATTAGAAAAAAAAATAGTTTTATACTTTTATTCAATATTTTTAGAGTGTCACTTATTTTCAATATTTTTAGAGTGTCACTTATTTTCGGGTCAGGATTTGTTAGCAATTCGCTAAGGATTCGTGCAAATCCCCTCTCCATAGACACAAAGTGCAGATTCGTATCTATTGGCCTCTGAATCGTATCGTATCGTAAGATTCGTATCTATTGGCCTCTGAATCGTATCGTATCGTAAGATTCGTATGTATTGACCTCTGAATCGTATCGTATCGTATCGTAAGATTTGTATTTTGAATCTTAAGATACTAACATCTATGACTTGAACTTTTAAAGTCACCATTGTTGTATGACACTCTAGGAGATGTACAATTAAGTTAGAAGAAATTTGGTGTAAATGAATTCAAATTCTGATAATTTTGTATTGGAAAAGCACTAAATATCCTAAATTAAATCAAGAGAAGCACAGTAAATAGATCTTTGTCATTGCAGATTATTGCAAAAATTTATACAACTATTGTGGAAGTGGAAGATGTGGTCGAAGAGTATAAGTCCCTTTGTCTCATATTTAGAATTTTAGATCATTTATATTTAAAGCTAATTTAAATTTTCAGGATTATGCATGGTTGCTAGGCAGCTCTATAAAGCTCAAAAACCTATTGGGCTATGCTGACATTTGGGACATCTCTACCTCTTATTGGTGGGACCAGGCACCCGAGCTGAGTGCCGGCTTAACCCTCCCTATAATCAAATATGCTCCATCTCCTTTTGTTGCCAGAATTTCTATGTTCCCTCAAGAACTATTCAATATGCAATCCTACAAAGACCGCCTAATGGGTCTCTCTTTTGGTCTCATCTCCACATTGAATCACAACCTGTCGTATGATCTTTCCTGGCGTGTCTTGAGTGACCCAATGCGTGTACAGCCACATTTAATCCAACATTGGTTGTCAAATGGTGTGCTCAATTCAATTAAATATATGTACAATGTTGACATGAGAGATTCTCTTGTTAGACCGACAAGTGGCTATGCCTTCCTTTCTTCTTCTCAATTTGGATTCACACCAACTAATTGGAGATCGTGGTTTTTCCGTCAGGTATGTTCATATCTTTCTAGGAATGTTCCTTTTACTTATATCATTACGCTCAGAATAACCTACATAGTTTATGCCAAAATTTTATCCTGCTACTGGCATGATGACCTTTCATGTTAGGTCTGGTTCTAGTATGTACCGGTAAATTCGTATTATACCAGTTCCTTGATGAAGTAGTAGATTTAGTAGAAACCTTATTTTATTATAAAATAGAAGTTCTTTAAGAATTAGTAGATAAAATAATTAAAATTTAAAACTTGTCTAGTTAGTTTTTTAATTTCCTGCTTTTGTTTGCAGGAATTTGACGTCAGAGCTGCTTTTCCTTTAAGCTATTTCAAATCATCTCTCAATTTAGGAGTATCGTCTGGTCTTATTACGCCATTTGGGAAGGAAATTACTGATTTACCCTCAAATATGGCATATAAATTCCACTTCAGTACCACTTCACCTACTTCCCGTTTGGGTGGTCTTTCACTATTTGGATTGAAACCCAATGGTTCAACCCTGCTGGAAACATCCAGTTCTGATGCAACCGGAGGAGATATCGCGGTAACAGCATTTGCTGACTTATCATTTGATCTACCTGTAAAGTTTTTAAGGGAGAAGGGGGTCTATGGACATGCATTTGTTAATGCTGGAAATGTTATCAGATTGAAGGAAAATGATTGGAAGAAACTTTCACTTACGAGGATTTTAGATACTTGTAGAAGTTCTGCCGGAGTTGGATTTGTTTTGCTGACTAAGATCTTTCGATTTGAGGTTTGTATTTTATGTATTTGTGCACTTATTTATGTTATTATTTCCGGACTGAACCAGCTTGGTTTATTAAACTCCAAGAACTCATGTGGTATTTGTTTTCATGCATCAATGAATTTGTCATTTTTGACCTGTTTTTGTTTTTACTTTTGTCAGATGAACTACTGTTACATTATAAAGCAATTCCAGAATGATGGAGGGAAAACAGGGATTCAGTTGAACTTTTCATCTCCATAATGGCGTTCCATGTTTGTATACATGTCGATTTGCTCATCTTTCCCCCAACAAAAATAAAATAATCAATAAAAGGCTGAGATCTGACAGATCCTGCATTGAACATCTTTTGAATCTGCAAAATAAGTAATATTGTACATTAACGAATTACAAGCATGTTGCTGCCTGTTCTGGATATTTCTCTCTTAAAATGTAAAGCTATCCTGTTATTATAAAACCCCTAGCATTTGAATATAAGAAGGCTTAGATAGTTAGATGCCTTCTTTTTTTCATGCCTTTTTGTGTGTGTATTTCCCCCCCTTTTGGAAACTTATGTATTTTTTCCCTATCATACTCTCTCGAGCATTCCTCGCCTAATTCAGTGACTTGATTCCATGATCAAATCCATTTCTTCATTCTTGATTTAATCTTGCATGTTGGGCAATTAAATGTAACCATTAATTTGTATTATCCATCATGGATTCATATCAATTGGGCAATCTGACGTAAAAATGATCAAATTTCATTTCATTAATATGATAAATTCTTGCATACAAAACAAGCATAGAAAACATGAAACAGTTAGATGGCTATAAAGTTCAGATCGAGTTCATTGTTTTATATTTTTTTATAAATGCGGTTTTGATGCATTCAAAGTTCAGAATTAATTTAAATGGCAGGCCCCATGGTTCATCACTATTTCTCACTATCTCCTTCACCCTTCGTTCAAATTCATGAATTTGAGAATAGTACGTGTAATTAGATTTTGTAACGGCTTAGCTTATTTTCCGTTAACTTATTTTCCTAATTTAACGGCTCCTTACTAAATAATAATATGGTAAAAAGGTTGAATTCATAAAAGAAATGTTGCTCCCTTTTCCTTTACGGTTAACTTATTTCCTTAATTACTAACTTCTAAAGTTACATTTTTATCAAGATATATACGAGAAAACAAAATGTTTAAGTGAAATCATGTATGTCTAATTAAAATAAGAGAAAAATCTTTTCATCCTCAAACCCTTCGTCCTCTAAGAAAATCCCCCACACATTTTCCTATTCAGCGTGACTCTTCATACAGCGTGACTCCC
>CAXKVV010000385.1:0-48530 GCA_964058805.1 Schoenoplectus triqueter
AGCTCATATAGGGAGCAAATATCTCGACGAGGGCCACTAACTCGACATCCGCTCAGGTACAGGTTAAGTTAGATCTTCCTCTCGTGGATCTGAAGCTTAATGGACCGACTACATATCTGAGTTGGTCGTGTCGGATTGAGGCCGCTCTAGTTGGGAAGAGACTACAAGAATATCTGACAGGAGCCGAGCCAGGTAGTGACAGTGCTTAGGCCGATGAGTGGAGGACCACACATGCTCAGTTGTTCACATGGTTACTCAACTCAATAGTCCCATTGATTGCTTCATTAGTGGATGGCATTCAAATGGTCTGGGCAAAGCTGAAGAGGACCTGCGCTGGAAGGGTCATATGGACGCGGTGTACCAGATTCTAAGGTACCTAAAAAGTGCACCAGGAAAAGGGCTGATCTACCGGAAGAATGGGCACTTGAACATCGAGGGTTACTGCGATTCAGACTGGGCTAGTTGTGCTGACGACAGGAAGTCCACGTCTGGATACTGCATATTCGTAGGAGACAACCTGGTCTCCTGGAAGAGTAAGAAACAGTCGGTGATTGCTCGTTCCACGACCGAAGCAGAGTATAGAGTTATGGCCCTGAGTGTTGCAAAGATGATCTGGTTGAGATCCATATTAGTGGAGCTCAAGATGAATCAAGGGGCCTAGATAAAGTTGTGGTGTGACAATAAGCCGGCAATCAGCATTGCCAACAACTCCGTGCAGCATGACATAACCAAACATGTAGAGATTGATAGGTTCTTCATCAAGGAGAAATTAGATAGTGGACTATTAGAGCTGGGATGTGTAGCCACAAGGGAGCAAGTGGTCGATTGTCTCACTAAGGGGCTTAGTTCGCTCGATTTGATTAGATTATGTGACAAGATGGGCTTAATGGATATTTTTTGCCCATCTTGAAGGCGAGTGTTGATATTTGTTTAAATGTAGCAAGTATTTATGAGTTTTAATTAGAGATATCAAGTATCAAGTAGTATTTGTCTTTTCTATTGTACACCGTTGTACGCCTATATAAA
Source organism: Schoenoplectus triqueter (assembly GCA_964058805.1). Lineage (NCBI taxonomy): Eukaryota > Viridiplantae > Streptophyta > Magnoliopsida > Poales > Cyperaceae > Schoenoplectus > Schoenoplectus triqueter. The sequence goes on from CAXKVV010000385.1 coordinate 1,027, forward strand.
GACTTTGCAGCGATTGAATACAAGATAGTTCATTTTGTCTTCAATTGAACTCATTTAATTTTTGACAATCACTCTTCCAAACTTCTGATTTATGATTACATTTAACAAACACATTCATTTATGTGACTACCCTTGTAATGCAACAATCAGTTATGTTATTTCATTAATTTTGAAAACTTTTAGTTTACATTATACAATAAAACTTGTACCTGAATTTATCGGTTCTCAAATCTAATATTTTGTGATCAGATAAAATTTATTGTATGAAAAGCAACATAGGTGCTAATGTGTATACTGAATACTGTATATTAATCTTTCTAAACTTTTTCTGGAAGTACGTATTTGACCATTTAGTCTTGAAATATAAGAAATGTGAAATTATGAATGATTATTCTTATGTATGCTTAGGATATTTTGGTCATTTATCATTGTGAGGTTAATGGTGTTAAGTTAATTCAAAGGTTGGAAAGCAGATTAGGGCACATTGAAAGGGGGTGTAATTGTCAAAATTAAAGATTGGAAGGGCTAATTGTCACCAAAGGTTTAGGAAGGTGGTGGCGTTAATCCTTAATCATTGTTGAACTTAATTCAATATTTGTTTAATGCTAATTTTGGTGTAGCAGAAGTGTCGGTACAGATCATCTCTTCAGTAAAAAAATACACCAAAATAATTATTTCCAGTGGCAGGACGAGAGATGTTTACCGTCTCAAGACGCAAAACAAGGACATCCTTCTTTTGCCCAATCCTATGGGCCCGGGCCTGTGCTTGAAGGTCAACCTGAAAGCCACCAGATGTATATTGAGGAACAAGAGAGAACAAAATGTAACATAACGCAACGAAGAAACTCAGATCTTCTTAGGTTTACCTGAGGGTTCCAATCAGTATCGAAAATTATAACAGTATCAGCAGCCTGTAGGTTCACACCAACGCCTCCAGCTCGAATGCTACAATTTTGAGGAAAGAAACAACAACTCACTTCAGAGTTAATTGATGAAAAACTAGCTCATGTCACTTCACACAAATCTTTAGTTACTTTTCAAATCATTTCAACTCTTAGGCATATATGGCACTTATATGCCTAAGTTCAATATTTGCCAACCAATAAATTAATGTAAAATGTTAAGCTGGTTGATTGATTCTTTCAACAAATCTTCCACTTATCATATGACAACTATGGCTTGAAATAAATAAATAATAACTTTCACGCTAGATTTGAATATGAGGGTCCATTCATAAATAATTGCATAACAAGCTTAAGCAGTTAAAGAGTATGTACTCCAATGATAGCTTAAAACAAATATGGAAATAACTATCTAAACAAGGATCAGGTAAAGTACCTAAGGAGAAATATGAAAGCTGGTGAATCAGGGCGGTTGAATTCGTCAATAAGAGCTCCTCTTTCCATTCCAGAAGTGTGGCCATCCAATCGAAGGTACCTATATTTTTTCCATGCAAGATATTCCTCCATGACATCGAGCAACCTAGTCATAGTCGAGAAAAGCAAGACCTACATTTACCCAAATAAAGCGAATTATCTTATCCATGCACAAAACCTAATCGACTTTCTGTACCTGATTATGCTTTCCTAGTTTTCTTTTCATTTTTTCTTTCTTTTTTCTTTTGTTTGAACAACGGCTTGACAAATACCCGGTGACCAGTAGCTTTCAGTTTGGGTAGTAACCGATCAAGCATCTCAAGCTTTCCACAAAGCCTCACAATATTTGGCAGAAAATGTTCTGGAAGCATGCTATCCACCTACATACACCCAAAAGAAAAAAGAAAGGAGGGATCAGAACTAGGTTAACTTCACTTGTGGAACGCCTCTGGTTTATGTTCACTGATGTGCTGCATAGCAAACAGAAACTTTCATAAACCCCAAGAACAGAATAAAAATAGAATAATTAAATCAATAAGAGAAAATTTTGGGATTAAAGGCTTTGTTGTTGTTGTTGTAAATCAATAAGAGAAACAAAATAGTTCGACCTAGATTGACACGGCAATACATTCCTAAAATATCCTTTGCAAATACAATACCTCATCAGCATGCAGATGGCTAAGGTATGGATGGTTGCATATATTACGCAGCTCCATCACAGTATTATGCACAGAGCGGCCCTGAAAAAAAAGGAAAATATTTATAGTAAGAGCCCAGTTAAAGAATTGAAACTATAGGAGAGTAGAATATTTTCCCTGAATTAAATAGTGGACAAAGCTGATGCTATAGTGGGAGATTTGGTAGATGGCTAAAAGCTATGCTACTAATTCAAAGTAGAGCTTTTTAAATGTATAGTGTTTAGTGATACAACAGACAACTAGTGATTATTTTAGCATGCAGACCTTTCCCCCATTTTAGCGGAAATTTTATAAATGCGCGTTGTTTTAATTTTATAACTGAGTCAATATTTTATTGTTCCTTTAGTGTCTTTATTGTCACAATTATTATTGTAAAAGCATCTATAGTTAAGTAAATCCTCATATTTTATTATTTTACTTAACTTTCGTGATGCTCAACTTTTCATAATTCTTATCAGGTAATCTTGATTTAACTTCTAAATTTCTTATTTAAATTAGAAAATTTGTTTAACTCAATATTGCAATATAACTTTCTGTTTTAATATCTTTTTGGTAAGATATTTATGACGAACTACAGAAGTTAACTTGAAACACAATGACTAAGAACAGATAACGTCCACTAAATGGCCCACCGCTACAAATGGGCTATTCAATATTTAAAGTTTTAATTTTTTTTCCTTAGTCAACCTTTGTGGTGCCAATTGTGCCAAGATTATCCTCCACACGTTTCATCAGAAGCTTTTGGTAAGCTGAAGCATCACATCTGACAAGTCTTTCAATCTTTTCAGGCAATTCATTCTCCACCTATATGAAAACATAAATACCAAGTATATGGTTTTAATTACCAAGCAGCCAAGTAAATGAGCTTGCATCTCAAGTTCTGATCTTCTCAAGTTCAAAGCCAAAATTTTACAAAAGAAAAATAATCTTCTGTACCTTATGTTTTAGCCTTCGGAGCACAAATGGGCGAAGAACTTGGTGCAGCCGGTTTATGATAAGAAGATTTTCTTCCTCAGAAAGCAAAGCCTATAGAAACAACCAAACTACTATCAGCTCCATTTATCATGAAGGTGGCGAAAGAATTGAATACTAAATTCTATTTGCTGCTCAAGTTTCTCACAAATCAAGTATCCCAAAGAGAAATTAAAATAAAAATCTGAACCAGGTTTTTGGTTAACCAAGTATTTATTGACAAGTAAACAGTGGTATAAGTTATCACTATAAGGTACAGGTAACAGCCACCAGAATGAGAAAGACAAAAACAAAGGGGCTTTAGGCTTACTTCGTCAGGAGAATTGTCACCGCTACTCTCAAAGGGCTTGTTAAACCACTGCGAGAAGTCTTCTGATGAGTTGAACAGTGTTGGCAACAAGAAGTTCAGAAGTGCCCACAACTCCTCAAGATTGTTCTACAACAACAAACACCATTTGAAAAGGTTAAAAGCAGAAAGTTCTAAAGTTCATGTATTGGTGAGACCTTATGATAGACACAGGCACATTAAAGATGTAGTTCATGAACCCCAGCAAACAAAGGGAAATATTGTGCATACTCTACCCTGTAAACATTGTACATAATTCAAGGAAACATTAAATTGTCTTATATGCCACCTTGTTTCCTCTACAGAGATGCTTAAACTAACCCTATCTGTATCAGTACATACATGAATCAATGTATCAAGAAAAAAGATTGGGTACAAACGATCTTTACTCATTTTAAAGCGGATACAGATCAGCTAAAGTTCTACATGTATAAGTGCAACAAAGTTCTTGGAATACCAGTGCTATTAATCAATTACCTGAAGAGGTGTTCCAGTCAAAAGCAACCGATGATAACTCTGGTAATGCTTTAGATCTGCATTGAGTTTACACGATGCATTCTTGATGCGATGACCCTCATCAATTATAATATAATGCCATTGTATCTTGCTGAGCTTTGGTCGGTCGTGCTTATTCATCAAATACTCATATGTTGTGAGAAGGACATTGAACCTCTGATGAATTATCATTTCTCTGAAAGCAACAGAGATATAGCAGGTTAAACTATTTTGGAAATGCAGAAAACATGATTATGAGGGAAAACAAAGGTGTAGAACGAGCTCAACAAAATAAGCAAAAGAGCTAAGAAAAATTGCTTCACAAACTTTAAATGACGACAATTTAAGTTGTTGGACTTGGCTATGCACCAACCAATCTTTGAAAAAGGAAAATGGACACGAACGATCAGAAAAGATGGCAAGCAACATGCCGCACAAACGATCGGAAGAGATGGTCAGTGTAAACATGAACGATTTGGAAAGAACATAACAGACGCATTTTCCAGAAACAAACAGAAAACCTACACACACTCAGGACGGAGCTAGAGGCATACATAGCCCAATGGGCACATTGTGACAGGGTAACGGCGGTGCAAGACAACATGGGAACTGCCCCCATGCTAGCGCATTGTAGGAATAGGAGTCAATAGGATTTTAGCAGTTGTTGACTCTTTGTTGTAATAAGCTCTCATCTCCTCTACATCAAATTATTTCTGTCTGTAACTCTCTCTAATTTTGATTAATAAAATACTATACCAGGTCCTTCGCCTGCTACTTCAAAAAAAAATGTTGGGCCCCCCAAAGCATCGATCCTATATTAGCTTGCTAAGGTAATGTAGCTACCTTGTTTTCATTAATACCATTATACCCTTCAATAATCCCAATGCAGGTGAATGAGTGATCCTTGTACATACCATTGTGCTTTTGGCTTGATGTAGCTGGTTCTAGAGCTTTAACATTTCAAAGTTAATGTGAAAAAAGATAAAACGAAGGAATATAGTCTTACTTAAAAAGCCTACGTCTTTCTTCAGGAGAGCCTGCATAAACAATTTTATTTATGCTTGGTGCCCAGAAATTAAGTTCAGAGTCCCATCCTGGAAGAACAGAGGATGGTACCACAACCAAAAATGGTCCTCTGTCATTCTTTGCCTCCATAAGATAGCATAACAAAGAGATAACCTGCCAGAAGAGGAAAAAAAAAGATTGGATACTTCTATCATTCTAGAATCTTTAGTTGATAAATTGTCCCCTACTCTCTAGACTTTGTCCTCCTTCTGGTACAGAACTTTTATTTTTCTTAATAGTTTGTTTGTCGATTGTTTGTCATTTTTATGCAGCACAAGAGAGCTTGTAGAAGGCAGTAAGTGGGGGCTGCTGAGCGGAACAAGTTGTTTTACAAAGCAAGAAGACAAAAGTGCGCCATAACAAACTTCATAACTTTTTTGCATATTTGTAGCAGCCAAGCAAAAGAGTGCACTCATTCTAGTTGTTACATAACCCGTATTAGTAAATGAATAAAAATGGTAAAGAACCATACTTGGACAGTTTTGCCGAGACCCATTTCATCTGCAAGGATTCCATTTAAGTTGTTGTTGTACAAGGACAACAGCCATCGTAATCCATTCATCTGATATCTGTAGTTAAAGCATCAACAGTGAGATTTTGAAAATACAAAGATCATGAGGTAATATCAAACATACTATATGTAAATGATAATATAATACAAATTTAAAAGGTAAAACTTCAGAAGATGCAACAGGTCGTGCATTTATTGAGCCCACATATATTCCTCACGACTAGATTTGTTTGATTGTTTTCCTTACGATATTTGAGTTTCTGAGTAACTCATACTAATCTTTTATGTGCATAGCAGCAATACGGAATTTGGATGATAAGGTAATCATCTCAAAAGATCTAAAGCACCAAAAAGCTAAGCGAAAAAAAATAAATAAATAAATAAAAGTTACTTACTCACGCAACTTTCCTCCTTGCAGATATGTTGGCTGATCATTGATGGTCTCTTTAACACTAATAAAAAAATAATATTAAAATTAGATGTAGTCTGAGCTACTCACATGCAATATTGTGGAAGGAAAGAGCTTGGAGCATATTGAGTTAAATCAGATTTAAAAAGTAAACCTGTGTGCCAATTGATAGTACTTCTCATTGCTCTCAAGATAGTGCTGAAATATACAAAAGCAAACAGTTACAAAGGTCCAGAAAAGTAGGAAAAAAACAATGAAATCCATGGTACAGTGAACACCTGAGGGTTGTCACTTTCTTCTTCGAGCTCATTTCCGAGCACATTCTTCTCTTGGGAACTACCAGCCCTGTTGTCCTCATGTTCAATCCCACCAAACCTTTTTGCCATGGCCTTAGCATCCTTCAGTTTAGACCCCAGTTTTCTGAGATAATTCTCAGTCTCCTTGAGGAGTTGCTTCACCCGATCTGACTTGGTATCCTACAAGTCATTATGACAGTAGCACACATGGGATTATGGTACCAAAATTGTTTCCTTCCAGACATATATATACATTAGCAACATCTTCAAAGATGAATGAATATTAACTCATGTACCATCTTCTTGGAAAATATATCGTAAGTGTCATACATAGACTTAATATAAGCATAGAGCTCAGGACATGATGTATGCACAAGTTCCAAATCAATTTGTGATGCCTTTTCAAGAGGTAAAAGCTAACAGCACCAGACCAGCTTTTGAACCTCAAATGATGAATTTTGGAACAATTGGACATGGTTGAATAATCAACAGCAGCTCCATTGGTCATTGAACCATGACAAACCCCTATCAATGGCAACTTAGCAACAAGAAGAAAAAAGGTACAAAAAGAGAAATGATAAAAGTGCTGACCTGGACCATCCTGAGATAGCCTTCAACATCATTGTTCTTAAGGAGATTAATCTTTTCACGCTGGATGCGGTCAATCTTCTCCTTATGAACCCTCTCTTTTCTTTTGTGGAACTCCCTAACAAAGCGGTTGAATCCCCTCCACCTCTCTCGTTTTGCCTTAAATCCATCCTCTAGCTTCTCCCTGTTTTTCCAAAATACAAGAAAATTAACATTAAAGGCTGGTTACAATTGTGAAATATGATTAGAATAAAATAACCTGTACAATTCTTCTTAGTGCAATGGCATATGGGTTAAGAAATATATTAGTAAAAAAACTGCTTGTATTACATGAAGAGAACTACATTTGACCAGTAAACAGTAAAGTCCACTGATATATAATTCCATATGTAAAACCATGCCCCTTGATATTAATAATTCTGAAGAAGTTATGCAAGTTACAGAGTATGCCCCTAGCAAGGATTATTTATTGGGAGCTTGTTATGTGCTCCTGGAAAACCTCAAGGATCCTGCAAGTTGGAACCAGTTCATACCCAATTAATCAGCATATGCTCCACTAAAAGAAAAGGGATCAATTCCCATTCATTAAAAAGATAATTGCTTGCCTCGTTTTTTTCCCCTAGAGAACTGAGGGCAAAAAGAGTGCAACTTGGGTAGGTACTATAAGAAACTATAAAAACTTTGAGCTGTACTTTTCGAGTTATAGAGAAGATGTATGACACTTGTCAGCACAAATATTCTAGATTTTTGCTGAGAACTCATAACTTTCTTGACTTTTGACTTAATGTGTGCTCTCTAAAATCTAAAAGCAAAAAACAAACTAGGCTTTTAATTAATAATTAAAAAAACAAAATAAGAACCCTAAGTGGTTCTGTATATTCTTGTCTGAAGATATTCAGCGCTCATCAAAAAACCACTTTAAATACAAGGAATTAATGGGCAGCATCAACTAGATGTCAACAGACAAGTATGCTAACCTGTGAGCTTCAACATCACCAAAGAAATCCTTCTGCCTCTCTCGAATCCGCTTCTGCCTTTCTTCTTTCATCTTTTGTTCAATTTTCTCCAGCTGCTTTACGCGTCTACCATGTCGAGATTTCTTGAATGATTTTATGCGTGTCATATCAGCTTTTATCGGCTTGAAGAAGTCATTCAGAAATTCACTGCCCGATAAAACATTCGTAACATTAAATCCTTTCTTGCCCGAGATCAGCAACAATAATGAAAAATCTTAATGTTATAATACCTTCTTACACGGCGTTGAAGCTGAAGAAGCTGAAGCTTTTTCAACTCGATAACACTTTTTGTCTTTGCAGCTATATCTTCTGATGAGCTGACAGTTTCCTGATGGGAAAACAATTTAAAGGTAAGCACATCATGGATAAAGAGAAAACACAAAATATGTCAGACATGGAGTTATAGAAGGCTATAGAAAGCAGTAAAGTAGCGCAACAACTATACTCCAGTTATACCAATTCTCAGATTATCTTCAAGTAAAACTTTTAGTTCATCTACTGAAAGTAAAACCTACTACAAAGACGAACAATGAATTGCTACAAGCCTGCTTGGTGGTAACAACAATTTATCCAATTGAATGGTTATTACATAGTGCTCATAAGAAACCTACATATGGGTAACAAGAAGCTGTCATCTTTCTGTAAAAACTTTTTTCTTTCTTTCATTAATACAATTATTTAGTAGGCCCTTCGCCTGCTACTTCAAAAAAAAAAAATTTGACGATGTTCAGATATGTACATGCAAATTGCAAACCTAATTTAATAGGAAACATAACTAAACCTTCCTGCATCACATATTCTGGTATCTCTGATTCATTCTCCACTGTAACTCAATGAGTTCTAAGACTCTGAGAGCTCAGTAAAACTCTACACATTCAGTTGATCTAAGCAGTATCATGCTTACCCCCTCCCCTATCCCAAAAAATAAAAAAATAAGAAAATAAGAAAAGCTTGTTCAACGACAATACATTTAGGAAACTTTCCATACCTTTAACTTCTCAAAGGATGCTGCAATTCTCTTCTCCCCCTTCTTCAGTCTTTCAACCCATTTCTTTCCTGCATCCTCTCTCCTTATCTGATAGTCTAGCATCCATTTCTCACAGGTGGTATACTTTGGAGGCGAGCTGGGTACATTGTCCAGCTCAAAAGTGCCACCTTCCTCCTGGTAGACCCATTGGTCAAACTCACTAAGCACATTAGTTGAAGCTGTGTGCCCTGGAAAACCGTGAACAGGGGCAGAAGAGGCAATCGGCTCAGTACTCCCGGGTAGCCTCCCTCTAGCACCAAAAGGTGAGGAATTGCTACCATCCTCGCTTTCATTATTTGTCACTTTTGTGAGCATGTGAGCATCCCTAGAAGTTAAATCATGCTTAACCAAGCTGCTCTGGTTGTTGCTGCCAACAGCTACCATAGCTTGGTTAAGAAAAGCACGACCCTGAAGCATAGCAGCAGCTGCATTGAGATTTGCACCTACAGGGCCTGGATGTCTTGAGATCTGTGCACCCACTGCAGTAGGCTGTTTAGTAGGCACAGCTTGCTTGCTCTCTGGCTCATTACCCGACTTATCAGCACTTGAGGCAGCACGCTTTTGCTTCTTGTTGGCAGGTTTTTTCGGTTCCTTTGATGAAGAAGCAGTTTCCATAGTGCTGCCAGTAGATGGTCGACCAAATAGACCGGAGCTGTCCTGACTGTTTGCCATTGTCTCCTTTGTGGAGTTATCAGTGCCTCTGCTCTCACTACCCATCTGACCTCCCATACTGCCACCTAAGCCAAGAAGTACAATAAAAGGCAAGAAACTTGTGGTACAGCTTGACAATGGAATCCAAGAAATCACATATTTTTTCCAGATTAATCTGAGATTTGAGTAAGGTTGAGAAATAAATACAGGTGACAGAAGTAGGTGAGTGCTTACTCTCAACTGGGAGGTTTTCACCAAGACCAAGTGCGATATCGAGATGTGGCTTCCTTGTTGCCATGTTGTTTCTGCATAAATAACAACAGTAACCAAAATGAATCAATATAACCAATCTAGAGAAAGAAGAATTTTTATCACAGGATAAAGCATACCTGAATGCAAGAAACACAAGGCACTGTGCTCTGAGTTGCTTCAGTTGGTGCTCTTTGAATGGCATATTCAGAGCTGCAGAAGGTTGAGGCATCCTATGCTCTGGTAGACCCAGCTCAGGTCTAGATGCAGCTTTTGTATTGCTCATCTGTTCTTGCATGCCACCTCCCTGCTTCAATAAAATTTTGCAGAATGGTGGGAATTCAAATTTATTTCTGTTTATAGACTTGAGAGAATGCAGGAAGCAAAGAGATATTTATTTGTAGAATAACTGGTTGAATACTCCAGAAGATGAGCTCCCTGACAAGAGTCATTATTAAGATAACACAATAAAAGCTAAAACACAAATCCAATTTCCTTTCACATTGCAATATTTCTTTTCTTTTACAATAACATAAACATTTATGATTACTCATCTATTTTTATCCATTGGTAAAGTCTATCAACAAAGGGAAAGCATATCCAACTACTTGTCTAAAAATGCTTAAAACCAATTACTTCGGCTCTCCATTATCCTAACTAGGCACACAAAAACATTACAGGAAGAGAATATCCTAAGCATGAATAAACACATTGTAGATACAGGCAATCACTATATGTTAGACTAATATCCTTTAAATAATCAAAAACAAAACTCATTAATCCTTTCCCAATCATTGGACTTTGTTCTATTTCATTTAACACATACAAGATACATTCAATGTTTTATTTTATGCTTAGTGCTAAAGAAAGTATTGCCACAATAAATTCCCTTATTTTGCCCTTTGCTTCCTACTAACATTTCTTTCCCTTATTCATTTGCCCAAATCAGCAAGCGTTCAAGTTAATCCATAAAATAGAACAAAATATAGTTAACAGGATCACCCATAACCTACCCACCCTACACAATTCTGACCTTGCATCTACTAACCCTATGTTTGGATGGCTTAGGAACAATGGAATAGTTGTTGTTCTTGGAATAGGAATAGCAATGATGCATCCAAACGCAAATTTGCTGCTCCAAAACAGTGAGAGTAGCTGCTATTCTGCTATTCCGTGGGGGAGATGGAATAGTTGTTGTTCTTCTCAACTCTCCATTACTATTCCAAACAACATTTCTACCATCCGGAATAGCATCACATTTTTACTATCCTCACGCTAACTTAGAAATCACTATTTTTTCACTATCCTCATTTACTATTCCCAATTCCTCTATTCTTACACTATTCTTTGCACGATCCAACCAAATGACAGGAAGAGAAATTGTACCTGGCCAAAGTAAGGTGGTCTAGTATCAGAACCAGTAGGAAGAAAATGAGAAGCCATATCTCCAGCATGAGACGCTGAACTGAACTGGGGATTTGCAGGACTTGATGACTCTTTTCCTCTCTCGGTTGAATGGGACCCATGAAACATCGGAAGATTCCTTGCCATGTGGAGCTGTGGATCAGGATTCCCTAATTGGGGTCCGGTCTGATGGGATGCAGCAGAAAGCTCTTGCGTGGAGAAAGAACTAAACATGCCTCCTCCAGAAACAGGGTTCATTTTTCCTTCAAAAAAGAAACCATGACCAATTAATCAAGTTGACTCGTGGACAAAATTGGACATATAGCTTGATTTCAAATTTGACCATGCAAAAGTATATATATTAAGGAAATAATCTTTCATTTGGTTGCTGCCAAGGCTTTGACAGCAGCCCTAAGCTCCACAGCAAGGAATAAGAAGTTCAGTTACTGCAGTACCTTCTAGACTAACTCCAGAGGGAGGCCGCACAAGACCAGGAACAGATCCTTGTGGCGCATTACCCCTCATGGCCTGATTCATCTGGTTCCAGCTAAATCCGGGACCGAAAGTTGGCCCTCTAGGATTCATGGCAGCTTTCTGCATCTCAAAGGGTATATTTCCCATCCCAGAAGAGAAATGACTCAGGCCTTGGCTGCTCACAACAGGCCTCCCAGCAAACAGCCCTACACCATCTGACTTGGGTGGGAAATATAGTCTACCATGGACCGGGTCCATATGGTCCTGATCCCCACCCTTGATTGGTGGCTGAATCTGAACCTGAGGCCCTCCTCTAGCTGCCTGTTTCCCCTTCCAGGAGTTTGCAGTGTCAGATTTAGGGTTCTCCTGGGAATCAGAAGTGGATCTTGGACCTTGCCTTTTTCTCTTCTCCACATTCTTCGTTTTCTCTGATTGTTCATCAGATTTTACAGAATCGTGCCTAGAGACATCTTGTGTATTTTGGGACCTGGTGTCATCCCCTTGAGATATCTCATGCCTATGCAATGAGTCTGTCATACCTATAATATGTATAAGTGACTAGCAAATAAATGAAACGGAAAGTACAAAGGTAAAAGTGTGACTTACTGCCATAGCTTCTGTTAAAAAAGAGGTCCTACAGTTTTAGGGTTGGACCAGTATTTTACTGTATTTGTGGACACCAGGCATTTGAAATGTTTGACATTTGTTTGAATGTTTGCTAACAAAATCAAAACATTGAAAATGGTGTTGAGATTGAGAAAAATAGACGAAATTAACCTTTAATAGACACTCAGACAGTGTGTGTGTCTCTCTCCAAGAAAGAGAGATCTTGTTTTATTTATACGAAGGCTATTGTTAACATGTATAGGGACAGTTCTTGATTCTGTATTTAGAAAGGCTTATGCCTATTTAAGGAGATGTATCATTACAAACAATAATAGGGAATCAATATACAAAATCATTTCTCTCTCCTCTCTTTCTATCATCTTTCATGGTATCAGAGCCTTGTGTTCAAAAAAATTTCGATCCAACTCTTCTTCCTCAACTCAATTAACCATGTCTCTATCTCACAACACCGATGAACATTCCACAATCATCTCTACCTTCTCCACCGACTCCATCATCCATATCAATGCGCAAGTTCCCGCTAAGCTGACTGATTCCAATTATCTTTCTTGGAAGAATCAGATTCTACTCATAATTGAGGGAAATGATCTTGAATCGTTTCTTTTCAACAATTATCCAGAACCCACCATTACCACCACAGCTGAAACCATAATTGTCAATCCCGCCTATGCACACTGGAAGCGCCAAGACAAACTTCTCAATGCATGGATCCGTTCAACCTTGTCAGCTAGCATCTTGGCTCAAGTAATGAATTCTTCGACATGTCAGCTTCTTTGGCAAGCTATTCAAACCTACTTCTCCACCAGCTCAAGAGCCAGACTTCAAGATTTAAAGAATCAGCTTCAGAATCTCTCCAAAGATAATCTCAGTTGTTCTGATTATCTGCTCAAGATCAGACAGTTGGCTGATGAACTAGCCTTTGTTGGTAATTCGATTTCTGACGATGATCTTGTCAGTGCTGCTGTAAAAGGGTTAGGTGCTGAATTCTCTTCCCTAAAAACCACCATTACTGCTATAAGGTGTCAATCTCAATTCACCTTCTCTGATTTTCGAGCTCTTTTGCTTACTCACGAATCTATGAACCCAACAAACCCTGAATCTCAACCAACAGCATTTCTTGCTGATAAACCTGCCAAGGGAAGGTATCAATTCAACTCCAAATCAAATTCCACTGCCAATTCTGCTGCCAAGAACAGTTCTGGTTGGTCATCTAACTCTTCAAATTTCCAATCCAATGGTCCAAATAATCAAACCACCTTGAGCCCTCATGTTCTTGATTTAATTGCTTCGGGCAAAATCAGAATTCCATGCCAGATTTGTCAAAAAATGGGACATTTAACCAAAAAGTGCTACAAAAGATATGACAAGGATGCAGATTGGAGGCCTCCACCAAACCTCAATGCCTACCATACTCAAACCGCCAACACCTTTTATTCTCCCACTGATTGTTCACCAGATCCTGATGCTTCAAACTGGCTGCTTGACTCTGGATCAAACCATCATGTCACTAACAATACCAACAACCTCCAGTCTTTCTTCTCTTACAAGGGCAATGACAGACTTCATGTTGGTAATAATTCTGGCCTCCAAATTACACATGTTGGTTCTCAAATTTTTCAAATTGGCACTTATAAAATAACACTAAATAATGTTTTGTGTGTCCCTTCTCTCTCAGCCAATTTAATTAGTATTTCTCAACTTCTTCTTGATAATCCAACACTCTCCATTAACTTTAATTCTTCTTCTTGTTTTATCAAGGATGTTCACCTTCCCAAGACACCTCCTCTTCAAATAAGTAGCTCAAATGGATTATATAAATTCAAGCTCCTACCATTCACATCTCCTCAAACTTTTCATTCTTCTACATCATCAATCGACTTCATCAATAAGTCTACCTCATCCAAAGTCTCTACTTCTACTTGGCACTCTCGACTTGGACATCCTTCCACTTCTACAACATTGAAGATTATCAATTCTAACAATCTCCCTTGTACTAGAAACCGATTTATATTTTGTAAACATTGTATACAGGCTAAGGCTCACACCTTGCCTTTCAATCCTTCTTTTTCTTCTTCTAATGCTCCCTTAGACTTGATTCATAGTGATCTTTGGGGTCCAAGTCCGATTGTATCTCAAAAAGGAATGAAATATTATGTCATTTTCATTGATGATTATTCTCGTTTTACTTGGATTTATTTTCTAAAGAATAAAAGTGATACTGTTGTAGCCTTTACCACTTTTAAAGCTCAAGTTGAGAATCTGTTAAACTTAAAAATCAAAATTTTGAGAACTGACGGTGGTGCTGAATTTAAACCTATTGCTACAAAATTTCCAGAAATTATTCATCAAACTAGTTGTCCTCATTCACCACAACAGAATGGGGCATCTGAACGCAAACATCGACATATTGTAGAGTTATCCCTTGCTACTATTTCTCATTCATCAATACCTATAAGGTATTGGGATGAAGTTTTTAGTAGCATCGTTTATCTCATCAATAGAATGCCCTCAAAGACTTCTGTTCCATATACCATCTTATTTAATAAAGAGATAGATTATAATTTCCTAAGAACTATTGGCTGTCTTTGTTACCCTCTCACAAGGCCTTACAACAAACACAAATTAGAAATGAGAGCTCTACCTTGTGTTTTCATGGGTTATGGCATTAATCAAAAAGGATACAAATGTCTTCATATCCCAAGTGGTCGGCTATATATCTCCAGAAATGTTAAGTTCATAGAGGATGAATTTCCATTTGCAAATATTGCTCCACAATCAACTGAATCTAGTTCACAGTCTCCCGGGATATTTCCTCTGTTTTTGGTTTCTGCTAAAGCCAATTCGACCGTTGAGATTCCAAATAAAGACTCTTCCCTGGCTCGTCAATCTGGTGGGCCTTCGACACAACCTGTTCTCCAATTAAATCCGGCCCAAATTCAGCTTGGATCCGTTCCTGCAGACCGCCAACCCGTTTTCACATACAAACGAAGGAATCGGATGATGCCACCTGTTCCGAGCGCGCCTAGCGACTCTAACGACGCTCCTAATTCAAATTCAAACCCTCCTTCTTCTCCCTCAGGGGAATTTTCACAAACACCTACTGATCCCGCTCCATCTTCACCACCACCTGTTCAGAACCCAACTCACTCTATGATTACTCGCACCAGGGATCACACTTACAAGAAACGAGTATACCCCGACTTTGTTGCCTATCATGTGGCCTTAGAAGCTGACCCTACTACCTTCACACAAGCCATAAAGTCTTCTTATTGGCGATCAGCCATGGCAGATGAGCTCAATGCACTGGCCAAGAATGAAACATGGACTCTTGTCCCTCCTCCTCTCAATCAAAAGGTAATTGGTTGTAAATGGGTGTATAAAACCAAACGAAATCCAGATGGCACTATTGAGAGGTACAAAGCACGCCTAGTGGCTAAAGGGTTCAATCAGATTTCAGGGATTGATTTCGAAGAAACATACAGCCCAGTAGTGAGACCAACAACAATCCGAGTTACACTTTCTCTTGCCCTCACATTCAACTGGCCAATTCGACAGTTAGACGTTTCAAATGCATTTCTAAATGGTGATTTGAAAGAAAGAGTCTACATGAGTCAACCTCAAGGGTTTATTGATTCTTCTAAACCAGATTATGTTTGCTTACTACATAAATCACTTTATGGCTTACGACAAGCACCAAGGGCATGGTTTGACAAGCTTAGCTCAACCCTTCTCAGTTTTGGTTTTAAAGGCTCACACTTTGATCCATCCATGTTTCTTGCACATCATAATGGTCACATTCTGATTTTACTGATTTACGTAGATGATATACTAATCACTGGCAGTGATCCTATTCAAGTGGACCAGTGTATTCACCATTTAAGCTCCAAATTTGCAATTAGAGACCTTGGACAATTGCACTATTTTCTTGGTTTGGAAGCTACACACAACAGGGATGGTATTTGTCTCACTCAAACCAAATACCTCACAGATCTTCTGAAGCGAGTAAACATGCTGAATTGTAAGCCTCTTTCAACTCCCATGGCGTCAGGAACTATCTTATCAGCTTATGGCCAAGACATGTGCAAGGATCCTCATATGTATCGCAGTGTTATTGGGGCGTTACAATATGCAACACTGACTAGACCTGATCTCTCCTTTTCTGTGAATAAACTGTCACAATATATGCACACCCCAACTGAGGAACATTGGAATGCCGCAAAACGCATACTTCGTTATGTTGCAGGAACTTTAAATCATGGACTTCAGTTCTATAAACAAGCCTCTCCTCGTGTTCAAGCCTACTCTGATTCTGATTGGGCAGGTAATTACGATGATAGGCGCTCTACCTCGGGATTCTGTATCTATTTGGGAAAGAATCTTGTGTCGTGGTGTGCTAAGAAACAAACAACCGTCTCTAAATCGAGTACAGAAGCAGAATATCGCAGTTTAGCATTCTGCACACAAGAGATTATGTGGCTGGAAAATCTTCTCAAAGAGATTGGCATTCAACAACCCTTTAAACCTGTTCTTTGGTGTGATAATATAGGAGCAACATTCCTCGTTTCTAATCCACAATATCATGCAAGAACAAAGCATCTCGAGATTGATTATCATTTTGTAAGGGAAAGAGTCATATCAAATCAGTTAATCGTTCGTTTTGTTTGTTCCAAGGATCAACTGGCAGACTGTCTTACAAAACCGCTTCCATTACCTCAGTTTGAATCTTTGAAAACCAAACTCAATGTGATCAAGCTCACATGAGTTTGAGGGGGCGTGTTAACATGTATAGGGACAGTTCTTGATTCTGTATTTAGAAAGGCTTATGCCTATTTAAGGAGATGTATCATTACAAACAATAATAGGGAATCAATATACAAAATCATTTCTCTCTCCTCTCTTTCTATCATCTTTCAGCTATGACTCTTGTTACAGCTAAAACAATATAAGAGATAAAACCCAAAATACATCTCAGTTGTTGGCTTTCTTTTATTTAATCTCAACCTCGTTATAACATAGTATAATTAACATTGTTCCAACCCTTATATTAAATCATCCAGCTCTATAACAAGAGAGATATTTATTAAGAAGGGAATTTTGATGAGAATAACAAATTTTAGCCTTCCAACATTTCCTGATGGCATAGCCCCATTTGCAAATATGCAAAAATTGTGGGGACCATCATTGAAAAATACAACAGCTGATGAGCATTATTTGGAAATAAGATAAGTTAAACATACAAAAGAACACGAAACATGCTTTGTATGATCTTTGCATACCTCCTGTCGCATGCCAGGTGCCAGGCTGTGCACTTCCACCAGATGCTTCTCCTCCACTTGCATGTTGTTGATTTGCAATCATCTCATTATCCTTTGTTCCACTCCCACTTGCACCTTCCCCGGATTGAGGTAAACCCGGAATTGGTACCTGTCGAGCTGCCTCGATCAAAGCATTCATGTCCAGTCTGTTTTGAGTCACCACACTCTCCATAGCCCTGGCAACAAGGAAAGGATCTTTCGCATTAATTGAGGGCACTAAATAGAATGACAAAAATTATCAGAAATAAAAAGCCCCGAGTCACAAAAAAGCTTACAAGTTTTTAATGTGGTGATTTATTTTAATGGTTCGCTTTTGTACGTGTCAGAGTGCTTCTAGGGGGCTGTGTGTGGGAGAGAGAGAGGGAGGGAGGACAAAAGATAAATGTTCTCCCGAGGTGGTTCAGTTAGAGTACATGCTTTGCTGGTTTGTGGACAATATTGACAAGTACAATTAATATTAAGTTTTAAAAAAAGGAGGAGCAAGAGTACCTTGAAATGACCTGAAATGGCAGTGTGTTCTCCTTACCGCTCCTCTTCATATGGAGACATATCTATTAACAAAAAGACGATCCTATTAATGTGGACAGCTAAATAGGTGTAATAATATTGATTGGTCAACAATTTATCAACAAAAGCAATTTATGGTGCATACACCTCAATGTTTTGCTGAACAGAAACATTGAATATCAAGAAAATAAAAGGGTCACCAGGGTATCATTGGAGAACAAATTACATATTACATTAGTCCCTCGAGTCAGTTAAGTTTACAAATTTTGGCATACATAAAACAGAGTGTGAGACATACCATGTAAAGTTTTGCTGCCAACTTAGCTGGCTCATCCCTCGACTCGTGGATGAGTCTCTCAAGTAATTTAGCTGCTTCCATTTCTAAATCCTGTCCTGGAGCCATTAGTTTTCCATAAACTACAAAATAATATACAACATCCACGCACATACAGCTAATAAATTCGGCAATGAAGATAAAAGGCGCTATAAATAAAACTTTTAGACCCTTGTTTCGGCTGATTTTTACAAAATGACTAGCTCAGAAGCGGATCATGAGATTCACGACTTAGATTTGACACGATTTCCTATGTAGCCTTGCCAATTCGCGCAAACGAAGCTAGGGCACTTTCACGATTCGTTGTTTTTCTTTGCATCAAGGCGATCGTTCCATAAAAACAGGTTTAATCTCAAATATGAGCTAAAATGCTAGAATTATAATGGAAATAAAAAAATAGAGGCGCGAGACAGGAAAGGAAAAAAAAAAACTCAGAGGCGTAGAAAAAAAGTAAAGGAGATACTACCAGAAGGGAGCTAGGCGAAGCTAGTAGCAACGCATGGTATCTGTATCGTCGCTTCAGTTTCTCACTATATTAGGGCTTTCGAACTACCAGAAGGGAGCTAGGCGAAGCTAGTAGCAACGCATGGTATCTGTATCGTCGCTTCAGTTTCTCACTATATTAGGGCTTTCGAAAATTGTATTTGCGCGAATTGGAGAAGGGGGGAATGAAATGAAGGTGGTCAGCTTGGGAATTTTTGTTAAAAGCCGGCCCCACTAAATTAATTTCATGAACGATCACACTCTGAAACTTTTTTTCATAAAGGGTTGTGAAAAAGACGAAATCCGAATTCACGCCCTTCAGAATCAGAATTCTCACATTTAATTAACGTATGGCATTATTGCTAAAAACTGGGCTCAACATCTAAGGACGTGAATTCGGAATGTGTCCTTTATTTTTTTCTATGAGACGTCTAGACTGTGCAAATATATTGGTTTAATTGATTTTAAACTGAATGGTTAAATTTTAAACTATTTGATTCGATTTTTTGGTCTAAAAATTTCGATTCGGTTAAAAATTTTAACTAATTCGGTTTTTATTCTTTAGTTCGATTTTGATTTTTCTAAATCGGATAAACTGAATAAACCGAATAGTCTAAAATTTATCAAATAATTTTATTTTACTTATAAGGATTATATCAAAGATAATCCAAATATATTTATTTTCTATAGGTTTTATTTAGTTATTTATTTTATTTTTAAACTATTTATTTTTTTATTAGTTTTTATAACTTTTGGCATTTTTATTCTTCTTTAAATAATATAATTTCAGTTTAACCGAATAAACCAAATAAAATTTTAATTTATTCGGTTTTTTATTTATTTTTAAAATTTTAATTCGATTCATAATTTAACAAACTGAAAAAAAAATTGATATATATAATTATTTCGGTTTGAACCGATCTGATCATTTGCACACCCCTAGAGACATCCACCTACTCACATTTATTCTTCTCTTCTTTTTATATTTATCACGACTACGCCTTTTGACTTTCATCATTTATTGCGCAACAACGTGCATTAAATTTTTTGAATATGTATCTCCATAATTTGTATTAAATTTCTATATAATTACAATTTCATAAGTGTCGACGTATTACAAACATTTTACCCTCCTTTTCTATTTTTTTCTTTTGGCTTCGTCACTTAATATGATAATAATTCAAAGGCGAGCAAACTTATAGTTGTTTTCAAATTAAGTAGATTATTTTTGTGGCTAGTGAAATATAATAGTACTAGACTAATTGTAATAATCGCTTGAGACTTGAAATGCTCGGTGTAATTTGAAAACAGTTGAGGTGATAACGCATGTTGCTCTGGATTGATTTATAAGAAAATAAACAATATTGGAACTAATATATTTTTTCGGGCTTTACAGGAGAAAGGATGTAGAATTTGCATTTATACCTAACAATTTGGGTTAATAGATACCTTAAATGTCATTTTTATGTATAAACAGTATTAGTGAAAATAAACAGAAATAAGATCGTATTTGTGCCAAATTATAGTAATCAAATCAAGCCCTGGTCAATTTCCTACTAAATAAGTACCGATGGACATATTCAGGAGCGGATGCAGAATTTTGATCAGGGGGCAATTATCGAATTGTAATAGCTTATCGGGTTCTAACCCATTAATTAATCAGGTACTAATTAAAAATTAATAATTTAATATATATTTTTATCTAATAAAAAATTATTAAAATAATAACATTTTATATATTAAAAATAACAACAAAATAAAACTCAAAGTAATAGATAATCAAGTTGATGAAGAAAGTTTTTGTCTACGTAACTTTAAATTTTGATATCTTTGCATAATAATTTCATTATGCACGATATTAAATATTTTTTTTCTCAATAAAAATAATCAAACAAATTTTCTAGGAGGAACAAATCACCGAAAGCATTACTGAAAAACACTATTTTTCAAAATTCAAAAGGGCACTTGCCCCCGTAGATCACGTTGGATCCGCCCCTGGACATATTCTCCAGTCAGTAGGTTTTCATAAGCAATGAGTGTCAGATGTGTCAATTTTCATTAAGTTTATGTTAGCTTATATAGCGCCCCTTGTAAGTTCGAATAAGTGTCAGAACTCAGATGTGCAATTTAATTAATGGTTAAGTTATGTTATTTGCTGAGCTTGGTTTTAGAAATTCTTCAGCCAAACATTCATTTTGTTTCTTTGTTTTTCCTTGTCCACAAAATAACGTAGCAAGAAGATCAAGGGCTAGATTCTTATTCCTTCTCAAAATAAATAAATAACATAGCAAGAAGAATATTTATTAACGGTTGAGGTTAAAATTGAGTAGGTGCTTGAAGCTTTTATCTTTTTTTTTTGTTACTTTTACAGAAGTCTAAGAGAGAAATTAAAGACTTCATTGCTTTCTCTCAAAAGAGGCTATAAATTCAAGGGAGAATATGTCACAGGATAAAAAAAAATCGGTTGATAGCCATTGAACATGCCAAATTTAAATTTAAACTCTTGGCAGAAGATGGTCTGGCAGTTTAACAGGCTGTCCCTGAGATGGCCCAATAGCTGACGAGGGACTTAAGCCCATTGAAGTTTGCATTAGTAGTAAAGTCAACCCAGGAAGCGCCATAGAAGATCTGAGTTGTTGGAGCAGAGACAGTTAAAAGCTTAGAGTCTGTTATCATTAGAGAAGGCTATTATTATTACTTTTATTTTTAATAATTATTATCGTAAATAATTCTATCTTTAATAGGCGATGTTTGTCTAATTTTGGGTGAGAATTTTAATAGACTTTCTCTCTCTTTTTTTCTATCTTTTGTCTCTCATCCTCTCTCTCTTATTCTGTATCTTCAGACTTGAATTCTTACCTTAATACATGTAGTTATACTCCAAATGTAATTCATATCAATTTATATTCAGTGAGTTTACTGTTTTATGAGTGAGTTCTTGTAATTGCTCTATTTAGAACATTACAATTAGTATCAGAGTCATTGATCTACATTGGGATTCGTGTTTCATTTGTCTGTGTTTGTGAATTGCTCATTATGATTACTAAGGATGATCTAGATAAGGCAGTGGCAGACCTCACTGCGAAGATAGATGGCACCATTCAACACACTGATCTCAGCATACAACAGGTTGATGATCGTTTAGAGCGTCATGTAGCATTAGCAATGGAAGACGGTAAACTTCATACTAATACCTTAGTTCAGGCTATGATTACTCACACAGGAGCAATTATTTCCTAATTTTTTAGAGGACATGAACAATCAGCTCACCAGCCTTGAAGCCAAGTTTGACCGCATGAATGGTCCTCCCTCTGGTAAAGGTATTCTTCTCACTCCTGACCATGGTTTATCCACTTTTCAAGATAATCCATTATCTGAAAAAGAGAACAGATCCAAGGATGGTACTGCTTTCATTACCAGGGATACTAGGTTTCAACTCTCATGGTCAGATTGTCCTTCGGTTGGTGCTGATAACCCAGTGGAATGGCTTAGAAAATATTGTTCTTTCTTTGAATTACATCAGGTATTGATACCGTACCGAACTCACCTTGTCACCTTGTAGTTTCATAATCATGCTAGCGAATGGTATGATAGCTACCTAATTGACCACGAGCCTCCAGGATGGGAAGCGTTAGTATCCTTGGTGACCAATCGATTAAGCGCATTATTCATAAAAACACTCTGGATGAATTGAAGGTTTTGAGTCAATTAGGTACAATTGATGAGTATTGGCATTTATTTGAGAAATCACACTCTAGGATATTGTTGGAGGGGAGGTAGTTTTCTGAAAAAGATTTTATAGATATTTTTATAAGTGGCTTTATAGGATAAATCAAACCATTTGTAATGACTTTTAAGCCAGAATCATTAGAAGGAGCCTATGAATATGCACTCTATATAGAGAGTGCCATGGATTGTCAGTTCAAGAAAATTAAATCAAATACAAAATTTACCCCTATGCAGTCTACTTCTATTGGTAAAGTACCAACCGAGAGGGTGTCACCACATACTGTTAAGGTAGCTCCAACTCCTCTTAATCCTAAGCAAGCCTTATTTGAGCAGAGAAGGGCTTTGGGCCAGTATTTTAAGTGTGGGGATAGATACTATCTTGGTCACCGATGTAAAGTGAAACTGCAATTAGTCATGGGCCATGATGATATAGAAGTGCTAGTTTCTTCTAGTCCATTGGAGGAAATGATGAGTCAAGCTACTGATGAACATGCTGAAGAAGTCATTGTCTTTATGCATGCAACTTCCAATAACCCTACCTACAACACTATGAAGTTAAAGGGTCAAATTGGTACAGTCCCAGTATTTGCTTTAATATACAGTGGGTCAACCCATAGCTTTGTTAACCCCTCTGTATTACAGGATGGCATTTCATCACATTGTAACCACCAATCCCATGATTGTGATGGCGGCTAATGGAGATAGGATGGTCACTGATTCTAAATGTTCAGCTCTCCGGTTTTCAATTCAGGGTCATGAGTTTGAGCATGATCTCAGGGTCTTACCGGTCACAGACTATGATGTAATTTTAGGCTTGGGTTGGCTTGCTAAGTTTGGGCCCATGCGTGTAGATTAGCATCACAAATGGGCAGAGTTAGATAAAAAGGGTAATACTATCAAATTACAAGTGCAGCCATAAGAGGTCATATTGAATTCTTGTGCAGTAGTAGAATTACCTGAAGAGTGGAAAGCACAAGGAAACATCTTAATTGCACAATTTTGCCCGTGTGAAGCCCAAGGTCCTTCAAACCCCAATGTACACCCAGCAATACAGTCAGTACTGTAGCAGTTTGAGACCGTGTTTGACTCTACCCCTAAATTTCCTCCCAAGAGGGACATAGATCATTTCTTACCCTTCTCACCCCCAGTTAAAGTCAGTCAATTTAAGACCTTATAGATACTCTCATTTTTAGAAGTGTGAATTGAAGAAAATTATTGATGACCTACTCTATAATTCTATGATCAGACAATCTTGTAGCCCATTTGCTTCACTTGCCTTATTGATGAAGAAAAATGATAGAAATTGGAGGCTTTGTGTAGACCATCACCAGTTGAATGCTTTAATAGTGAAGAATAAATATCCAATGCCCATCATAGATGATGTGAAACCCGTAAACTTTTAAATAATAAAATATAGGAAAGATTTAAAAAAAAATCCGTGACCTGCCCCCCTTCTCCCTTTTCTTTCCTTCTTCTTTCCCTTACGCCACAACCCTTCTTTTTATTTTCTTTTTTCGGAACCGAGAGCGGGAGCAACTCCCTTCTCCTCTTTTTCTTCGCTCCTCACCCCATCTGCCCCTCGCCATTTTTCCCCTCTTCTTTTTCGCTTCTGGCTCGGAGCTCACCTCTCTCTCCCAATCCGGCGCACGATCATTGCTCCGACGCGCATCGGCACCGTCGACGCCCCTCTTCCCTCTCCGGATCCGAGCCGCACAAACCCCCCTCGCCTCTCCGAGCTCGTCTACCACCACAACAAAGGTGAGGCTGAGCGGCCTTGTCGTTGTGACCCCTGCCCAACCGCCCCTTTCTTGCTACATTTGTCAAAATCGGGTAATCTCCTTCCTTTTCTTGGCCGTGTGGGCCTTATGTCGCACCGGGGCGGAACCCCGCAAGTGTCTCTGGGTTGTTTGCTCGAATAGTTGATTGGGGTGTTAGTTTAACTGTTGCTCGAAATTGTGCATTTCCTCCTTTTTCCCCTTGCTTTGTTGTTGTAACGATTGGGACTTGTTGTCCGTTCTTGGTTGCTGACTTTGTACTAGCACTTTGCCTCTACTGATTTCCCTTCTTTGGTACGATGGTGCCTACTGGTACCACTGGGTATAGCCTTGTATTTCTGTTACTGAATCCACTGCTGCTTGTGGTGAGTGCCTTGGTACACTGGTACCGAAGGGTACCAGTGAAGCGAGGCCTTAGTTGTGTGCCCTTATTTCCCTCTGTTGCCTCGTTGGCCTCTTAGTTGGTGCCTGCTCAGCCGATGGCTGTCCCTTTTCACCCCTGGGCCCGATGCCTTATCTGTGATCTATTTCGTTGCCTGACTTACTTTCTGGTAAACCCTAGATCCTTGTGTCCCTCTTTTGCTTGTTGTGTATACTTCTCTAGTTGTGGGTTTATCGGCTGACCTACAGAGTTGTTGTTGTTGTCCCTTCTCTTGATTGTTATCACACCTTGGTACACTGGTACCGATCGGTACCAGTAAAGCGAGGATGGGCCTTACACCCTGTTGCTTGGTTACGGTATTGATGGTATGATGGCCCCATTTTCCTTGTTGCTAGTGAATTCTGACTCATTGCCTGTACTGGTACAATTCTGGGTTCTGGTTTTCTTTGGTGGGGTGGCTCATTTACTTTTTATCTCTGTGGGTGAGTTATACCAAGACTGATAGCGTTCGAGCTATGAATCGTCCAAGGACACGCACACGTTCAACTATAAAATCACAACTGGAGGATACTCTCAACTCACAGCAGGATAAAAGAGGAGATAAACTCAACTCAAGATAAACTTTTTCATAATAATTCAACAAGTGAGTTTACATTCAGAAATTAGGCTTTATATAGCCATACAACTCAACTCTAGAAACTTCCTACTAATTAATAACTCCTTAACTATTTTTGCAAATATCAAAACACAATAAAAACAACATTAACTACTACTGCTAATTCCCAAATATAATTAAAACATAGAAAGACTCAAAAGACAAGTTCCAAGAAACTAATTGCTGGCTGGCTCCTCAGTAACCACGCTCACTTGACACGAGGTTTTGACCAAGAAGACTCTGGAATCTGGAGAAACTCAAAACATAAAAAAGATAGTCCATTTCATTATCTGATCACAGAAATTTAAATCACCCAAATCCGAGCCTTTATGAGAGAGTTATGCCCAAAATACTGGCCCAGTACGAATCTGTCCAGAGAGCTGCTGTTTCGTAAATTAATTGTAAATATGACTTGGGCCTGGTTCTTCAAGCTGAGAACTGGTCCATAACTTGCTTCCTTGATCATGATTGTTTATATGTAAACCTGCCATGACTTGATCGCCATCATTCTCCCCCGGTTGAAAAGAACTCGCCCACGAGTTCGGCTCATTTTCGCCATGGTATGGAGAAAGATCCTTCACATTGAATGTGGATGAAACACCATAATCTCCGGGAAGCTCCACCTTGTAAGCATTGTCACCTATGCGCTGCAAGATTTTAAACGGTCCATCACCACGGTGCTTGAGCTTTGCATTGCGCCCAGGTGGAAATCTCTCCTTGCTCAAATGCACCCACACAAGATCACCTTCTTTGAAAATCACAGCCCTTCGGTGCTTGTTAGCTTGTCTTTCATACTTCTGATTTTGCTTCTCAATCCTCTTGCTGACTTGTTCATGCAAGCCCTTGATTGCTTTAGCACGCTCATCTGCCACCTGATTTGAAGCACCACTTTTATGCTTGATGTGGAATGTGTAGCCTTGTAAAAATTCCACCCACCTTGCATGTCTCGGTTTGAGCTTGTGCTGCCCATTTATGAACTTCAGCACCTCATGGTCGGAGTAGAGAATGAACTCCTTGGAAATGAGGTAGTGTCTCCAATGCCCAAGAGCTCGTACAATTGCATAGAACTCTTTGTCATATGTAGTGTAGTTCTTACGTGAATCTGAAAGCTTTTCACTAAAGAAGGCAATAGGTCGACCCTCTTGATTGAGAACCGCACCAATGCCTACACCAGATGCATCACATTCAAGCTCAAAAATATTCTCAAAGTTGGGCAAAGCAAGAATTGGGGCTGCTGTCATCTTCTCCTTGATGAGCTGAAAGTTCTTTTCAGCTTCCTTCGTCCATTTGAATACTCCTCCTTTCAAGCACTCGGTGATTGGAGAGACAAGAGTGCTGAAATCTCGAATGAACCGGCGATAGAATGAGGCCAGTCCATGAAAACTTCTCACATCATGAATGTTGGCTGGTGTTGGCCATGAAACAATTGCATCCACCTTAGAAGGATCAACATGAATACCTTCAGCTGAAACCACATAGCCTAAAAACACCAAGTTGCTGGTTAGGAACTCGCACTTCTTGAGGTTGATGTAGAGTTTCTGTTCAGCTAGCACTTCAAAGACTTGGTGAAGGTGTTCCAAATGCTCTTCTTTACCCGTGCTATACACGAGTATGTCATCAAAATAGACCACCACAAATCTGCCAATAAAAGACTTAAACACCAAATTCATTAGTCTCATAAAAGTACTAGGAGCATTAGAGAGTCCGAATGGCATCACCAACCACTCAAACAATCCATCACGGATCTTAAATGCTGTCTTCCATTCATCACCAGGCCTCATACGAATCTGATGGTACCCACTTCTAAGATCAATCTTTGAAAACACACTAGCACTATGGAGCTGATCTAGCATGTCATCTAGACGAGGAATAGGGAAGCGATACTTGATAGTAATCTTGTTGACCGCTCTACTATCCACACACATGCGAAAAGAACCATCTTTCTTTGGCACAAGCAAGGCTGGAACTGCACAAGGACTCATGCTTTCACGCACCAAACCCTTTCTCATCAACTCATCTACTTGCCGCTGCAACTCGGCATTTTCTGTTGGGTTCATTCGGTATGCTGCTTTGTTTGGCAAAATTGCACCAGGAACAAAATCTATGCAGTGTTGCACACTCCTCATTGGAGGTAAACCTGCTGGAATTTCATCTGGAACAAGGTTCTGAAATTGTTCAAGTAAAGGTACCACTGGTCCGGGTATTAGAGGATTTCTGTCACCCTTAACTTCTTTCACCACCAATGCAAAGGCTATTTGGGATTCTTCAAAAATTTCAGTAAATTCAGATTTTGAGAGAATGAAATTGCTATCCTTGAGGGCTGGTTTAGATTTCATTTCCATTCTAGAAGGACCCAAAGTAATCTTAGCACCATTCAGCTCAAAAGAATAAGTGTTTTTAAAACCATCATGGTGTACCTTTCTATCAAACTGCCAAGGTCTCCCCAAAAGTAAATGACAAGCATCCATAGGAACTACATCACACCATACCTCATCTCGGTACTTCTCACCAATAGAAAAATTAACCAAACAACGCTGGTCAACTTGCACACATTTACCCTTTTCCAACCAAGAGAGTTTGTACGGTTTTGGGTGCTTTTCAGTTTTAAGCGGCAACTTTTGTACCATAATTTCAGAAACAACATTCTCACAACTCCCGCTATCAATGATAACATCGCATACCTTCCCATGAGAGGTGCATCGTGTATGGAAGATATTGTTACGGAGCCACACATCATCTTGAACGGGACTGGAATTCAGCACACGCCTAATCACCAACATCTCACCCGTATCTCCATAAATGACATCCTCCTCATCTGCTGCCTCATCAAACACGGGTGGAGAATCAAAATCTGTTTGCTCCTCTTCTAGGGGTTCTTCAATAATGGTAAATACCCGCTGGTTTGGGCACTCGGACATGATGTGACCGTACCCTTTGCACCGATAGCATTGAACAGCTTTAGGGGCTGGTTTAGAGGGTCCTGCGGTTGCGGTTTTTGCTGAAAATTTGGCCACTGCACTTGATGTTGGTTTGGCTGATTGCGTACTGCTCCCATGGCTTGTTGGATGGCCTCGATTGAGAACTCGGCTACCACCAAAGCTCGCTGTTTTTCTGACTTCTTTCTCCTTGAGTTGCTTCTCAACTTTTGTGGCAAGTTTAAACACATCATGATAAGAGATAAAAGGCTGTAAAGTTACCACATCATGAATCTCCTTGCGAAGGCCACGAAGATATCGTGCAATGGTTTGTTCTTCGGGCTCAACAACGCCACATTTCAACATGAGGTGATCAAGTTCTTCAGTGTAATCTGCCACAGTTTTTTCACCTTGAACAAAGCCATGAAGTTGAAAAAAGGCCTCTTGCAAGTACCCTTCCGGCAGAAACTTCTTTCGTAACTCTTTCACCATCTTTTCCCATGTTCTGATTTTTTGCTTACCCTCACGGGCTCGCTTCATCTTCAACTGCTCCCACCAAATAGATGCATGCTTCTTTAATTTGATGGCAACAATCTTCACCTTCTCTTCCTCAGGGACATCTTGGTATTCAAAGACACGTTCAACCGTATTGAGCCAATCTATGAACTCATCGGGTTGTATGCGCCCTTCGTACACAGGAATATCCGCTTTTAGATCAAAAGCCCGTCGAAATTGCTGGTTCCTTCGGGTGTGATTTTGATGGAGAGCCTCTTCATCACTGGACACCAAGGTGTGGTTGTCGTGGAAGGGGTTGAACTCGGCATCATCGTCACCATAAGTTTCGCCATCTGAGCCACGATAGGAATCATCGCGGTTGTTCCCAGCGGCCTCCATGCGCGCTAGACGCTCTTGGAGTTGTTGCACATGCTGCCTCAACTCGTTCAACTCAATATCTCGATCGGCTTGCTGGTTGCCTTCAGGAGGATTGACACGAGCACTACGTCGCACCATCCTTCGCCTGCTGCTCTGATACCAACTGATAGCGTTCGAGCTATGAATCGTCCAAGGACACGCACACGTTCAACTATAAAATCACAACTGGAGGATACTCTCAACTCACAGCAGGATAAAAGAGGAGATAAACTCAACTCAAGATAAACTTTTTCATAATAATTCAACAAGTGAGTTTACATTCAGAAATTAGGCTTTATATAGCCATACAACTCAACTCTAGAAACTTCCTACTAATTAATAACTCCTTAACTATTTTTGCAAATATCAAAACACAATAAAAACAACATTAACTACTACTGCTAATTCCCAAATATAATTAAAACATAGAAAGACTCAAAAGACAAGTTCCAAGAAACTAATTGCTGGCTGGCTCCTCAGTAACCACGCTCACTTGACACGAGGTTTTGACCAAGAAGACTCTGGAATCTGGAGAAACTCAAAACATAAAAAAGATAGTCCATTTCATTATCTGATCACAGAAATTTAAATCACCCAAATCCGAGCCTTTATGAGAGAGTTATGCCCAAAATACTGGCCCAGTACGAATCTGTCCAGAGAGCTGCTGTTTCGTAAATTAATTGTAAATATGACTTGGGCCTGGTTCTTCAAGCTGAGAACTGGTCCATAACTTGCTTCCTTGATCATGATTGTTTATATGTAAACCTGCCATGACTTGATCGCCATCAAAGACTGTTAGCGAAGCTGACTTGATTCTTTGGCTCCTTGTAGATGTGATGTGACCAGGACTTATCACTTGAGACTCTAATTACCCTTATTGATATTGGGAACTAATACTGCCTTGATCTGTTCCTAAGTGTTTATGGTGTGTGGTTTGGTTTGATTTAATATTGGCTGAAATGGGCCTTGAGCAAAACCCGAGAATCTATAAATTAGATTAATGAAAAGAAAAGGGAAAACAAATTATATATATGAATGGGCCCATAGTTAATAATCTGGTTTCGAAGAAAATAAAATCCTATTGGGACATCTAAGGGAACTTAACTAACTAAGAATTTAATTAAGGCTAGTAAAAGTAAATTAAGGCACAATAATTAAAAGTTCCAAGATAATAAAATTGATTAATTAGAATATGATTAATTAATTGGAAGCCGCCCCGAAAGGTTTGGCGGTATCCATGGACTAATACGTAAACATAAAGAAAACGGGAAATGATTATATTCCCTGACTGCCCCCGATTTCGGGATATCGGTGCATTGGCACCAACGATTTGGTAGTCAGCGTATGATCTCGAACATTAAAACACCAACACGTTCAAATAAATAAAAACGTTTAATTTAAAATTAAGTTAATTGAATTTAATTACTTTCATTTAGTTTTTATTTTAATTTAAATTCTAGTTTTATGTAGGATATTTTCTAATTGATGAAAATAATATAAATATATAAAATAAAATATAATTAAAGAGTATCATATAAATAATTAGAAATTTTAAAGTAATAATTGAGGTATGATAATAATTTATAACATAAAATATATATTAATCAATTTCTCTATTTTTAATAAGAATAATATTAATTATATAATATTATATATATTAATCAATTTCTCTATGTCTAAATAATTAATTATTCTAATTATAATTAAATTAATTAAGGGATAACATTAAGCTAACTTAATTATTTTAAATAAATTAAATTAGTTACATTAATCGAATAATATAATCTCAAAACACCAACACACTTATTAAAATAATAATATTTAATTAAATTAAATTAAGTTAATCAAGTTTTGTTAATGTCTGTCACTTCTATTTTATTTTCATATAACAAACCTATAAATTATAAAAATAATATTAGTATGTAAATAAAATATAATTGAAGAAAATAATTTAAATAATTAAAATTTACAAAATAATAATTAAAATACAATAAAAATTTATATTATAAAATATATATATTAATCGATTTCTCTATTATTAAGAATACAAATGGAAACAATAATGATAATAACAAATACTATAAATATATATTAATCAATTTCTTTATTTCTAAATAATTGAATTTTCTAATTATAATTAAAATAATTAAGTGATAATGTTAAGATAACTTAATAAATCTAAATAAAATTTAGTTAATTATATTTATCAAAATAAACATAATATGATTATAATTTTCAAATAATAATACTCCCGCCTTTGTGTCCGGTATACCCTGACCTAACCAGACCCAATGTGAATATGATACTCGCCCATTTAATCTATTTCTGACTTCATAGGTTTTCAAAAATATCTTGACGAGCCGACAAACGAATACACTCGAGATGAAACGGCTCATCTGACAAGATCGTGATGCGCCACCCGAGATTTAGCAATTTGACGTTCTGACCTAACCAAATTATTCTCAGGTACGGTTTCCTGGGATTTGATTTTCTTTCTTCAGAATTAGGAAACCCAAACCGAAAAAAAATATTTTTAAAATAAATTTGAATTGCGGTATTTTCTGACCAAACATTATTTAGAGACCCGAATTGAACTGTCATATGCATTCAGTACTTGACCAGCATATTCGAGACATACCAGCATTTACATGCCATATCATATCATACTGCATGTAGACAAGATAGGAATAGGACTCGGGAAATAGTCCCGAGATAGGATTAGGTTAGAATTAAATAAATAAAGTTATAGAATATAATTAGTAGATTAATATTATTAATATAATTAGTTATTAATTAAGTTAGACAATTAATCATGCAAAATGCATGGAAAAGTGCTGAGAGGCGGGCCGGGTGATCTCAGTCTGAGGTTGCCTTGTATAACCAGACCAACGGGTTATATTCCTTTGGTCTGTATATACACTACGCACCTTTGCTTGTCGGTTATCCACCGACCCCGTCATTTGGCGGGTTCGGCCGTGCCAGAGTGTTTTTCTTTTGATCAATATTACATTTTTAATATTCTTAATATGATTAAGATTTTTAATCCAAATTTGAACGATTAGGATACCATGTCTTTCAGTGTTTAGTGTGGGCGTCCATATCTGAGTCTGGATTCTACCCTATTTTGTTATTTTCTCGGAATGCGGTCCTCTGGCCCTTAGTGGTACAGTGTAGGCTCCCATTTGTATCATCTATCATTTTGTCATTTCTCGGGATGCGGTCCTCTGGCCCCTGGTTGGTACAGTGTAGGCTCCCATCTGTATTATATTTCATTTTGTTATTATTTTCGGGATGCGGTCCTCTGACCCTTAGTTGGTACAGTGTAGGCTCCCATTTGTATTAGTTTCCGATTTGTTATTTCCTGGGTAGTTATCTCATTTTGACGATATGGCAACTGAAGACATATTTATCCGTTTGTTTATATTTTGTAAGGTGAATTACCAGATTCAGCAGACCAGAGTACGTGCTTATAGCCGTTCACTCTCCTAGGGCGTTATCGCCTCGGGAGCCCGAATTGTCGTTTGTGCAGCGTTGTCGCTGCACAAACATAAAGTCCTAAGTTAGTAAGTTGGGCCCTGGTAGTGCCCGCTTAGGTTGGGCCCGAGTTAGTAAGTTGGGCCCTGGTAGTGCCCGCTTGGGATGAGTCTGGTACATTTACAATCTGGGTATTTATTTTGGGTGTTTGACTCTCGTATCTTATACTTTATATTATATTATTATTTCCACAGAATTTTCTATTTCGGGTTTCTTTACCATATCATATCATAACATGTAGGTTAAATGTGCATAATAACATTTATTATATTTATTCATCAATATTATATTGCATTTCAGACATCAGTATCGGTTTTTGGGTCCAGTCTAGGAAAGAAGATCAAATCTTAAGGCTGAATCTAAATCCGTACTGAGTAATTTATAAAATTACTCACGTTTCCACGGTGGTTGTGGGATCCAGGTATTTTCAGGTTCGGGATTTTTGGCTAGAGTGAGGGCTAGGGACAGTCCTGTGTGGTGATAGAGATGCTTCGCCGCTTCCGCATGTGAGCAGGGTAGTGGATTATGATCTATCGAGTTTCGAGTTTTATTTCTTTCTTTTGGGTTTTTCTTTGAGAGATTTTGCTGCCCATTCCGATGGAGCTAGCTCCGCCGATGTCGGCGTTGTATTTCTCTTTGTTCATTCTGGACTGTATGGTCATGTATATTATATTATTATTGTTTTGTTTATTCTGTGATTTTCTTATTTTATTCATTTAGCCTTTCGTACGCACGTCTCGTCGTGCGTACGTGGCGGGATTAAGCACCCCTAACCCGATTCAATTATTCTGGGGTGTGACAGATGATCTTCTTGATGAGTTATCTGGTGCAAAAATCTTCTATAAAATAGACCTGAGGTCAGGATATCACCAAATCCATATGGATACAGCTGATGTGTACAAAACTGTCTTTGGGGCTTACCAAGGCTGCTATGAATACGTGGTAATGCCTTTTGGTTTAACCAATGCCCCGACCACCTTTCAAGCTCTTATGAACTAAATTTTCAAATCATTTTTGAGGAAATTTATTTTAGTGTTCTTTGATGACATTCTCATCTACAACCCTCACCTATCTTTCCATGTTCAACACTTGCAGTTAGTGTTTCAGAAGCTCGTGGATCATCAATTAAGTGCTAAATTAAGCAAATGTGAGTTTAGAGTGCCTTCCATTGAGTACCTAGGCCATGTCATCTCTGAACATGGTGTCAGCACTGACCTTAACAAGATCCAGGCTATGCTGGACTGGTCTGAACCCAACAATGTTAAGGAACTTAGGTTTTTCTAGGTTTAACTGGCTATTATAGGAAATTCATCTAACATTATGGTGTATTTAGCAGGCCACTCACATAATTGCTCAAGAAAAATGGGTTCAAGTGGCATGAAGGAGCTAGTAAGGCATTTCAGACTTTAAAAAGGGCTATGTGTAATGAACCAGTGTTGGCCATGCCTAACTTTGCTATTCCTTTCATCATTGAAACTGATGCCTCTGAATTAGGCATGAGAGTTGTATTAATGCAAGGCAGACGCCCCATTGCATTCCTTAGCAAGGCTTTTGGAATAAAAATAGAGCACTATCCACATATGAGAAGAAACTCCTGGCTCTTCTTACTGCTGTTCAAAAATGGAGACACTATTTATAAGGACAAGCTTTCATTATCAAGACTTACCATCTCAGCTTAAAACATATCTTAGAGCAGAAATTTACTCATGCATTACAGCACAAGGAGCTGTGCAAACTACTAGGGCTACAATATGAAATACAGTATAAAAAGAATAGTGAGAATATAATGGCTAATGCTCTATCTAGAAACCCTGAATTACAATTGGAGAATGGAGTAATGGTTGTAACTGAAATACTTCCTAATTGGTTGCAGGAATTACAAGCCAGTTACATTGATGATGCATGGGCTTCAGCTGTGCTTGAGGGGAAAATTATAGCTGAAGAATCTAAGGATAAGATATCAATTCACCAAGGCATCATTAGGGTTAAATGAAGGATCTATGTAGGCTCTAGTTCTGATTGGAGGGCAAAAGTGGTATTAAAACTTCATGATTCAAGTGTAGGAGACCATTCAGGAATTCAAGAGACTTATCAAAGAGTACATAAACTATTCTATTGGCCTAAATTGAAGGATCAAGTTATTCAAATTGTGCAAAATTATAACACTCGTCAACTTAATAAAGGGGAAAATATTGCCAGCCTAGGCTTTCTGCAACCCATTCCAATACCTCAAGGTCCATGGTCAGTAATTTCCATGTATTTCATTTATGACCTCTCTAAAAACATGGGGTAAAGATGTCATTTTAGCAGTGATTGATAAATTCACTAAATATGATCATTTGATTTCTCTTTCACATCCATTCAAGGCTACTGGGGTAGCTCAAGCTTTTCTGGATAACATATATCATTTACATGGGTTACCATCTCAAATCATTACTAATCGAGATCAAATCTTCACTAGTAATTTTTGGTAATCCTTGATGTAGGCCCTTACAATTCAGTTGAATTTCACTACCGCTTATCATCCCCAAAGCGATGGTCAGACCGAGAGGCTCAATTAGTGTGTTAAGACATACCTACGCTGTATGGTATTCTAGAGACTAGAAGATTAGGCAAAATGGGTCCCTTTAGCCGAGTGGTGGTACGATACAAACTTTCATACATCCTTACACACTTCTACATTTGAAGCTCTTTATGGGTATCCACATCCTCGGTTGGGGTTAGGTTCAAGTCCTAAAGGAAGTAATGAGATTGTTAATGATCAGCTTGAAGAAAGACAACTTACCATAAAAGTGTTGAGAGAACAGTTGTTGAGAGCTCAGTTTAGGATGAAAAAAATGCAGAAAGGAAGATGAGTGAAAGATCCTTCCAAGTGGGTGATTGGGTATACCCCAAGTTGCAGTCATATCGCCAAATCACGGTACATGGTCAAATTGGTACGCACAAACTAAAACCCAAATTTTATGGGTCTTTTTGAAATTTTGAAGAAAGTTAGTAGTGTAGCATATAAGCTGAATTTGCCAAATGGATCCCTCATTCATCCTGTTTTTCATGTTTCACAACTTAAGCCTTGTCGAGGGAAAATGGTTAATCCTATGGTTCACTTACCAGTAATGACTCTCGGGGGTAAGTTAAGGATTGAGCCTATAGATGTTTTAGATAGAAGGGTTGTTAAAAAGAAAAATGAGACTATAACAGAAATACTTGTTAAATGATCAAATTTGGATGATGAAGAAGCTACATGGAAATACTATACATTTATTTATAATCAATTTTCCGATTTCAAGCTTGAGGACAAGCTTCATTTAAAGGGAGGGGTAAGAGGTGGCAGAACCCGACCCGATCCGCCCGGACCCGAACCCGACCCGACCCGATTTTTTAAGAAAGTCAAACTGACCCGACCCGACCCGAACCCGACCTGACCCGACCCGACCCGAACCCGACCTGACCCGACCCGAACCCGACCTGACCCGACCCGACCCGAGATCAAATGGCCTTCAATCCAATTGAAATCTATCAACGATCTGAAAAAACACAACATGTAAATTGACCCGACTTTGACCCGATCCGATTTCTTCCAGAAAGTCAAATTGACCCGACCCGTCCGACCTGAACCCGAACCCGAACCCGACCCGACCCGCCCGATTGCCACCTCTCGTATTGTCACAGAATAAAAGAAATCAGCTGATAGCCATTGAACGCGCCAAGTTTAAATTTAAACTTGACGGATCAACAGAAGATGGGCATGGCGGTTTAACAGGTTGTCCCCGAGATGACCCAATAGCTGACGAGGTACTTAAGCCCATGAAGTTGGCGTTAGTAGTAAAGTCAGCCCAGGAAGTGCCACAAAAGATCTGAGCTGTTGGAGCAGAGATGGTTAAAAGCTCAGAGTCTGTTATCGTCAAAGAAGGCTGTTATTATTACTTTTATCTTTAATAATTACTGTTGTAAATAATTCTATTTTTAATAGGTGATGTTTCTCTAATTTTGGGTGGGGATTGTAATAGACTTTCTCTCGACTTGAATTCTTATCTTAATACATGCAGTTATATAATTCATATCAATTTATATTCAGTGAGTTTATTGTTTATGAGTGAGTTTTCTATCTAGAATTTAAGACTCAATCGAAATATCGTTGTGCTCATCTGGCTATAAATTCAAGGGAGAATAAATAAGCCATTAGATATAGATCGTGGTCAAAATCTTCCATATACTTCTCATTTGTTGCCTCGTGCGGAGCAGGGCAGCAATTAGATATTTTCAGATATTTTCTTTATTTAGTGATGAAAAAAATAGATATTTGTTCATATATCCTTCAAATATCTATCTATAAATTTGGTTTGTACGTAATTCTCGTCAATTAAATTTTGATTTTTCTCAAAAAGAATGATTGTAAATTTGTAATCTTCCCTCCAAAAACTAGAAAGAATATCCTAGTCCGGTTGTCCCTTTAGTAATAGCTGCACTTGAAGCACTGACTAGAAGATAGTATGTTTTTTCTTTACTAGCTATATACCCGCGCGTTGCAGCAGACTCTTTTATTTAAATATTAAAATATTATAAAATAAAAAAAATCATATTTATTTAACATTAAATTATAAATTCATCAAATTATAAAAAAAAACCTATAATAAAGACTATATTTAATCTTGAATGAGATTTTTGCACAATATGAGTTAATGATTCATGATTTTTATGGCAAGAAAAGTAAAATTATTCTAATATATATTATCACCATTAATTTCTTACCAAATATGTACAAGGTTTCTAAATAAAAGAAAACAATATTATGGAAATAATAGTATTTAAGGAAAAGAAATGGAGAGAAAGAGGGGATCAATGGACACGATCACATACGTTCGATCAATCAAAAATAAATATTAGCCGTCTAATTGAAGGATAAAATGGGTATAATAAAAAATTACTATGACAAAAAATGGACTATCCAATTCTTAGATGCTTTATATAATATTATAGATATTATAGATATAGATATCATACACTAAATCAGTATAAGTAACAGAATTTTCTCGTGTATAGAAATTTCAGAAAATAGTTTTGTTGAGATTTTATTATATACTTTTAGATCCCTTCTTATTCTTATAAATATTTTGTTCTCAAAATACATATGATGGTAGTTCAATATGCATATTATTCTAAATGTAAATTGAATGGTTATTGAATTTATCTAAATATTAATTTTCTGATGATATAAATAAAACAAGTCTCCGGTAGGTTAACTGCAAGTATTTTGATAAAAAAAAGGGACGAAGATGATAAAGTCGTCCTTTTCGGAGATAAGAATATACTTTTTTATTCAAGAATATTCTAAACTTCAGTAAAAAAAAATTATAGATAAATATTAAAAAGTATCATCAATTTATGGACAATATATCTAGTTTTCATAATTTAATGAACAAATATCCAATTTCGTCAATTTCAAAATACATTCGATTGTAGCTCAATATTCTCATGGTTTCAAATATTTATCATGTATGTTGAATTAGTTATTGAATTTATCTAAATTTTCTGATGATGGAAATAAGTCTTCGGTGGCTTAATTGAAATCATTTTGATAAAAAGGAACGAAGAAGACGAAGTTGATCCCTTTAATTTTTGGACATAAGAATATGTAATTTTAGTAAAAGAAATATAGACAAATTTTAGGAAGTATCACAAAAGGACAAATATCTTATTTTCATAATTCAGTGGAACAATATCCAATTTCGTCAAAATTAAGATTGAAGAGAGATAAGTTCCTATCTGCGGAGAACAACACATATTAATCCAATCTATATGACACAATTGATTTAAATGATTATAAAAAAATAAATACGGCTTTTATTTTAATGTATAGATGTATAGATTTATTATTATTAAATTAAAGTGTTAATCGTTAAGTTTAAAAAAAGGAAAAATTGAATATGTACCCATGGTAATTCAAAATTTCCCATCAATTCTTTAAATTTGAATAATTATCCATTAAAAATTTATTTTAATGATTATTTACCCAAAGCATTAATTATCTTCACTAAATTAATATTAAAATTCATTAAAAAAATGAAAAGACTAAAATACCATTCCTCTTTCTTCATAGTAGCTCTAGATCTTTGCCAAATTCATTAGTTTTCGAGCAATTCTAGACTTGTATTGATATGTTCCTAGAATCATAACATATATCATTCCAAATTTAGAGAAATGAATGAAGCGGAGAATGAGAATGACGTGGATTGAATAGTGTTTGTCTGATCTCAAATGTGAGATGTTTACTAAATCAAATCCATATTGTTGCTATTAACGCCAAAATTTGAGGGCAATTTGTTCAAATTCAGAAAATCTGATATAAAATGGGGGCATGGATAACACAGTCCATTTTTAATTTCATGAAGTTCTATGTCTGATCTTTGAGGAGAAAATTTATCTCGCTCATCGTTTTGAATGTTATAATTTTGGATAACAGAGACTTGTCATTTGAGTATAAATATTTAACTGAAGAAAATGTGTTATTAGCTGTGGATACAGATCTGTCACTGTATTAAATGTGTTATTAGTGCGGGTGTTGGTAACTAACATGAATGATAATGTAGTCCAAACTCTGTATACTGTTACCCCTTACCGACTTAATCTTTTGCTTGGGAGGGTATTTTAGTCTATTTAATTTTTTTAATGAATTTTAATATTAATTTAGTAAAGATAATTGATGCTTTGGATAAATAACCAGTAAAATAAGTTTTTAATAGATAAATATTCAAATTTAAAAAAATAATAAAGAATTTTTTAATTAACAAAGTTTGTATGGGTACATATCAATTTTCCCTTTTAAGAAAAATGGACCGCACCACCTCCGGATGTCGAATACGGATGCGAGGATCTCTCGGCCTTTCTATAAATACACAAGCGGCCTTTCCACGCCAAATCTACGAACCCAGCCCGCCTGGAAACCCTAAACCTAAATCGCGCGAAGCGACGATCTCCTTCTCCCTTTCTCTGATCAGGTATGCACGATTCTCTCGGCATCGTATATTGTATGATTCTCGTTTTCGATCCGCTGCTAGTTCTCCAATCCGTGCTTCCTTTTGAATTAATCTTGTCTTTTCGATTCTCTTTAGCGACTTTAGCCGAGAAAATACTAGATTATTCTTATGATAGTTTGTTATTCTGTAAATATCTTGTTTTATTTTTTCCTTATGTCGGAATCTATCTCTTTGTTCTCACTTTGATGTTTGCTGCTCTATGAT
Source organism: Schoenoplectus triqueter (assembly GCA_964058805.1). Taxonomy (NCBI): domain Eukaryota; kingdom Viridiplantae; phylum Streptophyta; class Magnoliopsida; order Poales; family Cyperaceae; genus Schoenoplectus; species Schoenoplectus triqueter. Next base: position 41,010 of record CAXKVV010000385.1, read on the forward strand.
TGAAGAAGTCCAGTTTTGGTCGGATTTTGGTGACTAATTTTGTGATAATACCCTGGTTGCTGGTATATACAGAATTATCGTGCTGAATCTTCCCCCCGTTATTCTGGCATCAAAAGTTTGAATGCTTGTTAGTTTGATATTGTTTAAGGGACTTCAGTTAACTTTGGTTTTCTTCCGTTTTCAGGTTTCATAAGAAATGGCAAGCAAGAGAATTCAGAAGGAACTGAAAGATTTGCAGAAAGACCCACCGGTTTCATGCAGTGCTGGTTAGTTATTTCTGGTCCCCAAATTTAGTTGATTTTGGAATATACACTATGCCTTGTTTATGCTGAAATTTCTTTTATCAAACATTGCTTTTAAGATTCTGATCTGGTATCTGCATTTAACTGCAATTTTGGGAAACAATAAAACTATAGAGATAATGAAATAAATATAGAGAATACGTTGAACTAGGGACCAATTGAGTTTGAAAGGGTTTGGTGTTGGTGCCGTCATGCTGGATTGTGAGGCATGTGTTAAGACCCTTTGTAATGTTTTGGAGTTCATAACATATGAGACCATGGTATAATTCTCACTAATTTCAAGTTATAGCAATGTTTTGGACCAGAATTTTCCTATGAGATTACAGCTCTGATTGTGCATTTACTTATTAATTCAGGTGATATAATAAGAGCTTTGCAATCATGCCATTTTGTTTAAACTACGATCAAGTCATTTTGTTTAAGCCATCAGTTAGCATTCTGTTGACCATAATATCATATACAACATTTTTTGAAAATTTACCCATCTAGTACTAGCAGTGAAATTTGTCCTACGGGCTAATAAAATGGATTTACATGTTGATTAGAAAAGTTTTTGATAAAATGTTATGTTCTCATGCATGCAGCACATTTTGCCATTCTTAATGATTAGATCATTCAATTAGACACATAAGGAGCATGATAAGCTGTTGAATAAATTTTTAAACATTGATTAAGCATTGCCTTAGAGATCTTGCCTTTCTACAACATACCATCGCTATGGAAAGTTGGCTTTATCTAAAATCTGCTATCACAAGTATGCATCTGAGTTCCTTTTTATGAGAAAATCATGCACAAAATTTTGTAGGCAGTAGTTTGCTTGTTTGTTTTATTAGCAACTAGTTGTGTTCATCACTACTATAATTCTTCACTGTACATTCATTAAATTTATATTTGTTTACTGCTCTCATTTATTTCTCAGGACCTGCAGCCGAGGATGTTTTTCACTGGCAAGCTACAATCATGGGTCCTGCTGATAGCCCATTTTCTGGTGGTGTTTTCTTGGTTAATATTCACTTCCCTCCAGACTATCCATTCAAGCCTCCTAAGGTATAGCTTGGCTGCATTTTTTCTTTTTAAATCTAAGTATTTGAATAGTATAGTAGAAATAGTACTGTTCCAGTAGAGTGAGTTTTCTTTTAATACTTTGTTATATTTTCCGTGTAAGAATAAAAAAGTTGTGCTCCAGCTGCAATGTTGTCGTTAGAAAAACAATATTGCAGTACATGCTGAATGTTGAGAACATTTGTATGACTATATACGTATATGGATGTAAATTTTGATGTGTTTTCAACCAGAATACTGATTCTCAGTTGTGCATGTCTAATTTTCATGTATGTTTTATGCTATGTTGTGCTATATTCTTTTTGCTTAGGTGTCTTTCCGGACAAAGGTGTTCCATCCCAACATCAACAGCAATGGAAGCATTTGCCTTGACATTCTTAAAGAGCAATGGAGTCCAGCCCTTACCATTTCTAAGGCTTGTTTTCTTCCCTTTTGTTTTTTTTTTCTGGAAATTTGTATTTATTGCTTGCTTCAGGTCACCTTGCGTACTTTTAAATTATTCTACTTTTAAATTGAATCTGTGAAGTAAATGCTTTCAAGAAGTTATCTAAGAAACGCTTAGTAGAAACTATTCTCTAGCTTATGTTTGGTTCATTCGGGTTAGTGGCTAATCCAAACACAAAGCAACTGTTTGGAATAGCACGAGAACAATGCTAATTTGCTAAACCATTATAAACATTGGTTTAGCGGATTAGTGCTTTATGAATATAGCGAAAATAAAAAAAACTATTTTATTGATATTAGTATAAAATAATATTAAGTAAACATTAATATTAAATAAAATAATAATTTTTTTAGTTATTTCCTCCACTATTCTCAAGTTACCATCCAAATGATATTTTACTAACCTGAACAGTAAAAAGTTAGCTCTATTCTTACATTTCTCGAGATGTCGTTTACCTCACACTATTCTCAATTACTAACCCAAAAAATACTATTCTTTCACTAATCCTTCGACCATTCAAACACGCCTATATGTGCCTCTTTCCTCAAAATGTTCACAGAAATTATTTCCCTGGCAATCCAATGCCTGGTTGATTTTTACTTATATTTGTATGACTCTTATACAATGTAATTTTGATTGGGTTGAACATATCTTAAATTTTGTTTACTGAACTCTAATCTAACTTTTCGTACAGGTCCTGCTTTCCATTTGCTCACTTCTGACAGACCCGAATCCCGATGATCCCTTGGTGCCTGAGATTGCACACATGTACAAGACTGACAGAGCCAAATATGAGACCACTGCTCGCTCTTGGACCCAGAAATATGCCATGGGTTAATGAGGCGAATTTCTTTTCAACTGAAGAGTAGGAATTAGCGAAAAGTAGTCAGGTTGCCATGGTAAAACAAATATACTTTAAATATGGATATGATGTGGATGGTTGTTATGTGGTCATGATGTGCTAGAAACAGTTGAAAGTTACTATTGAAACTAATTACAATTCTAGCTTATAATTTCATCTATATATGCTATCACAAATGTATCATGCTTCTTTTATTTGGTTTTGACTCTATCAGTTTATGTTCCTTTAGCCAAAATATCATGCTCTCTCGTTCTGGGTTTCTAAATGATGTTAGATCTATTGTGTTATTTGTAATGTGTCAAACTCTTCTGAGCCCCTAGTATGAAATCTATGAGATATTATTGGCATGCACAAATTGGATTATTAAGCACTGGATTTGTGAAATCACTAGGGGTCTCCTTTTTAGCGCAAAGTATGAAACGAAAGTTTCGTCAATGAGTGGGGGAAATATGTTTTGAATAAACTGTTTGATGGTGATATTTTTGGGAATCAAATTCGTACTTTGTTATTTGAATACTTTTTTGGTATACTTTGTTATTTGGGATCAAATATCAAAATTTTCTGACCAAAAGAAAATGGAAAGTTTATATATATCTCTAATCAGAAGCAAATGAAAAGTTTATATATATTGGGATATATGGGAGCTTTATATTATTTTTTTTAAAAATAAATGTATTGGCAATTCGTTGAGCGGAACAGTTGAAATTTTTTAACTGATTTAATACCGGTTTCAACAACTAAAATTAAAACAAGAACAAGAAGAATAACGCTTAATGCAGCAATCAAATGTTATTAAACGATGCAGTATAGTTACTCTGAAAAAAAAAAAACGAAAAAGAACAAGTACCAGCGATGAAGCTAATCAACTTCTCAGAGAACAAACTTATGAGCTAAATTCGTGTAGAGACTTGCAAAATGGCTCCTCCCTAATCTATTTTGACAGATGAGAAGAGATAGTGAACGAAGTAGAACGAGAGCAAGAACCCAATGGCACCCGTTGACAACATGATGGCGACAGCCATGATAAGAGAATACCCAAGGTAAAGCATAGCCGAGACCGGCCCGCTCAGGTTCCTCAAATCAAACACCAGGTAGTTGATCGAGTACAGGAAAACATAAAGTGCGACCGATCCAGAAGCAAAAAATGCCTTCCACCACCATCTCCAATCCTCGACACACAGATGCATGTATGTCAGGACCACAGAGACCTCTCCACAGACAATCACAAGCAGGAGGAAGACGATAAGCAAGAAGCCGAAGACATAATAGAATCTCCCGAGCCAAAGGCTGGAGAGGATGAAAAACAACTCAATGAAAAGTGTACCAAATGGCAAGGTACCTGCTCCTAACACAAGGAACCATGAGGGATAGCTGCGTGCCGGTATCTCCCTCGCTATCTGGTTGGTACGTACAGGGTACTCTATATGACTAGCCCTAGTGCCATACATCCCACCAAGCAGGGTGAGCGGCACAGAGATGCTGAACCATAGTGCAAGAAGCGTGAAAAATAGTGACACAGGTAAAGCACCAGTGCTCTTATTCTTCCACAATATTGTGTTTAGTGCTGTCAAAATAAGAAAAACTATCCCTGAGAAGAAACACGCAATCAACCAAGAGAGCAACTTCCAACCATCAGAGTTCCCCTTGATAGTCCTCCACAGCCGAACTCCGACATAACCTGCTGTAATCCCTAAAAACAGGTACAGAATTATCATACCGGTCAAGAGCATTCCCCTTGAGGCCGGAGAAAGAAACCCCAGAGCAGCAAAAATAACAGTCACAACTGCCATGCCTGTAATCTGAACCCCGTCACCGACCATTACACAGAGCAACCTTGGGCATGTGGGTTCTCTGAAAACATCGCCCACTATAAGCTTCCAACCCGATAACTCCTCTTTCATTTGCAACTGTGCCTCCTTATCCAACTCCTCATACCGGGTCAAGTCCCTTCGTACTGTTCGAAGGAATATGATGAACACGATGCCAGCGAGGAAGAACACTACCATCATAGAGTTCATGATGGAGAACCAGTGCACTTTTTCTCCATCCATTTTTAGGTATGCATCCCATCGAGATGGCCAGCGTATTTCACTCATCTCAAACTCAACCTCGTATGAGAATGTTATCCTTTCACCCTGTTTGATGACCTGAGACTTGTCAAGCTCTGCTGGGCAGTTGACCTGGTCAATCTTGTCATACATTTTGAGATTTGCTACATCTTTTGGGTCCCGGCTGACACTGCAGGGTATGACCTCAAATCCAACAATTTGGTACCCGTTTATCTTGTCTTCGTTCTCAACTACCCCTAAACCCTCCTCGCTGCTCACGATAACTTTTCCTGCTTGTTCATACTCATGCACCAGCACCTTAAATTTCACATGGTTGATGATGTAATCATCAAGGCTATCATATGGGTAAAACCCAACAGGGAATCCAGTCCACTGGATATGTGCTCCATTCTGTTCCGTGTACCGCATGACAGGCAGGTTGTCAAGTATCATGTTCACTTGGTACATCTGACGGGTTCTTTGTTTCATGAGAGTGGCCTGTTCTTGGGTTAACGGCTCGGTGGTGCAAAGGTAAACAGATTCATTGACATTGACCTGAAAACGGTAAGGAGAATTGTCAATCTGGTCCCCCATGAGGAGTTCACCTAGGTTTTCAGCACTCTTTCTGATACCTTCTTTTGGGGTGCAGTAAGGAAGGGAGTAGTAGGAGTAGGGTAGCTCGGTTTCAATTGAGGTCAAAGAGTTGACTTTTGCAAAAATTGGTTCACCAGTTGAATAGGTGTGCATGAATGAGCCAGGGAGGTAGAAGGCTTGAAGACCGGGGAGGAATGTGAGAAAGAGAAATGGGAGGATTTGTATTAAAGAATTCATTTTTTTCTTTACCAATCACCTGAAAATGCAATGAATAATATAGATCAGTCTTTTATGTTTTCAAAGTCTGCATGAAAAAAAAATAATAAGAATCAGATTCCATTTTGTTTAATCTTGATGCCAGACATGACAGCAACTTTACTAAAAACTAACTGACTTCAATTTTTACTGGGACAGTATACTGAATTGAAAAAGAAATTGCATTTCGGTACTAACGAACTGACTTTAATTTTTACTTAGACAGTATAATAAATTTAAAAATAATTTGCATTTTGGTACTGGATGCTACAGAGGTGAGAAGTTCTGACATTAAGCGCCTACCTTATTTTTGGACAGACATAAAATGATAAATCCATTAAAACAACTTTAACCCCAGGAATGAGAAATGAGAAACAGTTGCTATTAAACAGTTCTAATTTAGGAATTAGTTCTGACGGAGTTCAGAATATAGATAAAGAATAAAAAACAAGATTTTTGGAAGTAAAAATTTTTCGTAAGTAAAAAATCATTAACTTCAGCATTGTTAAAGTATTAACACTCATATAGAATTATTTCCTTTACATCATAGATTGTTATAAGCAAAACAATTTTATTTTACAGGGGGCTTACCCTGTTACTCTTGTACACCTATAATTTTCATTAACAAATATTGATGTCTATTGTTTGTGGTTGAAATTAACATATATTTTTTTTGAATCAAATATAAGTTTACAAAATTTGCTCAACGCCCTGGGAAAAGGTAAATACAATGTTCGTTTGAGAAATCAGATTCGCTCAATTCACATTTAAAACAAATGAAATCTGGTTCACTTGCTTGCAATCAGATGAAATCAGATTCTCTCCCTTAAGAAACACATCCAGCAAATAGGGGGGGGGGATCCAATTTCCATTTAATCAACTACATGAAGATTTGCGTTGTAAAACGAAATGAAATCAGGTTAACTTGCATACAATCAGAAAAAGGCCCAGATTAGAAAGAACAAAATATTTTAAGAAATGAGACGGATCCATGCAGAGATCACTTACCAGATAGATCCGATCAAACCTCCGAGAAACGAGATCTCGTTCTCTCTCTCTCCGATCGAGAAATGGAAGATGGGAGGAGAGAACCCGGGTAAACCTCGGATTAAAGGGTTTTAAAGCTCGAAATTGGAGCTGCGTAGGCTCCGCGCCAATTGTTGTTTATTTTTAATTTTCGGATCTCCAAATCTTTATTTTATTAGCTGCACCCGGAGTACAGATGATGTCCAATGTTTCTCCTTGATGGCAGATTGGGACTTGTTTTGGGCCCACTGTCAGTAGTGATTTGCTCCTATAACGCGCTTAGTTCAGGTTCATTAAAAGTTTAGTTCCAAAGTTAATCTAGGCTTGGCGTACCGTAAAACACTCGTGGCACAATATCCGAAAGTAAAATGGTTGGGAGATATATTTAAATATTAATCTGAATAATAACTCATTTCAGTTAGAATAAAAAATATTATGCAAAATAAATTGTATAATAAAATTACTAATATGAATCCATTGCTTCACCATAAGAGGAACAAAAAGAAGTATAATAACCTTGTAAAGAGTACAAACCGGTGTTGCAAGAACATGTTCATGGGTTTGGACTGGTGGTTGACGAGATTTAAGTTGAAGCCTTGTGCTTTTGATTTTTTTTTGTTTGCCCAATGTAAGTCAATGTTAATTAAAAATTGCAAAATCAATGACGTGCATGCGTCTTTTTTAGCACTTCATGATTTGACTGGAGAAGGTAGAAGACCGTGGTAAATGGATAAAAAAACAAGAAGATAAAATTAAATGCTACATACTAAATATTAAATCCAGGAGGAGAACTATATATTAACTGGAGATTTCAACAAAAAACAATTAACTCCAGTTTGAGTATTGATTTTGTTGATAGGCATCTAATCGTATTAATATTTTCTCTCTTTTTCTTTACTAAAAGACCCACTTTGAGCAAAATCTTGG
>CAXKVV010000386.1:0-32041 GCA_964058805.1 Schoenoplectus triqueter
AAATTAGATGTTTATTAGTTTTACTTGATTTACTTAACAATTACTAACTAAATTAGATTGATAATTAATTAAACGGTTGTTCCGGTTTTATCGTCTTTTCTTGAAAATTTCGGCAGCATTTCTGCTGCATCTATGCGGTGCCGGAAATTTTCATTGTTCGCATACTGATTTTGTTAACTTATGATTATCATTCTAGATCATTATTATACGTTTAATCTTTATTTTAGTTTCAAGTTTATGGATTAAATTTCTAAACCAATTAATTTAAAATAGAGAAATTGATTAATATATAAAATTTTAAAAAAAATCTAAATTGTTATTATAATTTAAGCTATTATTTTATAACTCTTAATTATTTATAATCCATTATTTAATTATATTTTATTTTAGTTGTTCTAGTATTATTTTTATAATCTAGTGATTTTCTTTATTTTGAGTAATGTAACTAATTTATTTTCCTTAAATTAAATAAGTTAACTTAATATTATTTCTTAATTGACTTAATTTTAATTATAATAATTAATTTGTTAACAATAGAGAAATTGATTAATAGATTTTATAAGTTAGAAAATAATTTTTAAAATCAAAAGTAAAATGAAAAGGATTAAAAAGAAAATAAATTTAATAAAGAAAAATGAATAAAACAAAAGCAAAATAAAGGAAAAGTTATTATATTAATATGTGTTGGTGTTTTAATGTGTTTGGGATCATAGGCTGCCTCCGAAACCACTGTATCTGTTCGGATTTTCATTATTGAGGCAGATCATGTAATCATCTCCCATATTCATCTTTAAGTATTAATTAATTATTAGTTGCGCACGTTTTAGTTACGGCACTCGTTAATTAATTAATTACACTTTTATCTCGCTAATACCTTTCGGCCCACTTAGTTAAGTTGAATTCGTTTTTTTCTTGCATTCATGATTATCTGCCCAGGTGATGTTTTGCGCATATAACCCTTAAAAGGAGTTATTACCACAAAATGCAATTTAGGCCCTGGATTTATAAAATTCTCAATTCAATTCCTAATTGAGATATACCATACCAAATCGCGAGTCAAGTAACCAATAACAGCAAATGATGATACTGGTACACATCAGGAAGCAGATACAACAAGTAAAATTCATGCCAGCACATAAGTTACGCAAGGGAGGCCCCTGCCAACTAAACCAGCAAAAATAGCTAGGCACATAGAGATAACAGATCAGCAAGAGTGACACAAGAGGGCACCATAACCCGAAATCGAGCCAGGAGGAATGATAAGGTACCAACTGGCACAAATTCATACCAGCCACAAATTTCAGTACCAATAGAGTCAAAAGGGGCAGAAACCAGGCAGCAACAACCCAGCGGCTCAAGCCAACAACACAAGCAATAATTCAGTATAGCAACTATGGAATCAATACAACAAGTACAGGGAATGAGGCAAATTAGCACTATCGCGCTACAGAGGGGAGCAAGGGCCTCGCTTCACTGGTACCGAATGGTACCAGTGTACCAAAGCACAGAAGGTAAGAATATTTTAGTACCAGTCTGGTACCGTAACACAAACTCACACCAGCAACCGAAAGGAAAAAGGGGTTTACTGGTATAACAGTTCAGATCAGCAAGTATCAACCGACACAAATCAAACATCAGGAAACAATTAGCAACAATCTCTCAAGCAACCAGGCAGCAAACAGACAACCGCACAAGCAAACGCAAAGCACGCAAAACAAATTGCATAAGGCTCTAATCAACCCAGCGGAAATCACTTGACAGATCAGCACAACACAAAGCTCGGGGCTCAGCCACCGGCTCAGGGCCCACACGGCCAGATAAAGAGTGGAAGGAGGTTACCAGTTTGACAAAGGCAGCAAGGGTACCGGGGAGGTGTGGCTGTCAAGGAGGAGGTGGAGTCGTGCACAGTGGTGACAGTGAGGCGGTAGGAGGTGTGGCGGATCCGACCGGTTGTGCCGGACTTAGGGTTGCTAAGGGAGCGGATCCGAAAAAGGGTGAAGAGGAAGGCGCGTCGCCTGGAGTTGTCTCTGGTGAGGCTTGCGACATCGAATGGAGAAGGGCGAGTGCAGCGGCGGTGCCACTTCGGTACAGTAGAGTGGAAGAGGGTGAGGGGTAGCTTGTCGCCAGTGGAAAGAAGGAAAAAGAGGGGGGTCGGGTTTGTCGCCAGCGGGAAATCGAAGAAAGGGAAAAGAAGAAAAGGGGAATTAGTCACGGGTAGGGAAAAAGGGAGAGAGGAAAGAAAAAGAAAGAAAAAGAAAGAAAAGGAGGAAAAGAAAGGAAGAGAGAGAAATATTTTGATTTTGGCGTCGGTCCGGATTTTCTGTGATCGAATTCGTGCGGCCATTTGCATAACCATCTGATTTCTCAGCCTTATTAGTTGATAAATTTTAATAATTTTCATTGATCTCTGAATTTTAAATTGATAGAAATAATACGTGTAATTGACCAAATGTTGAATTGACAATTGCGTGTCTGATCAGTGTTCGGAATAATCGATCAGTCCGTATATATTTCTTACATATAAACTCGGTTCATAAAAACTGAGTTTTTCTTAGCTAATTAATAAATAAATAAATTCTTATTATTAGTGTTATTAGTTCCTTTGTCAAATTATTCAATTAATTGATCGAAATGTTTATTTTGTCTACTTTAATCAGAATTTAAATTATCGTACTTTTATTTTCATTATCATTATTTTATTTTTGATTTATGAAATTTACTATACACATTTTCTCTCAAATTTTGCTTAACTGTATATTTATATATTTTAAAAGTTACGGGGTTTCACATCCAACCCCCCTTAAAAAGACGTTTCGTCCGCGAAACGAATTAACCCATAATTTATCCAATTCAAAGGAGATTTCTTTGTGAAAATTTAGTCATCATTTTTTTTTTTTTTGAAATTGTTAGTTTTCGTACCATTCAATTAATTTCAATTCCAATCCGATTGGTTTATTATTTATCTCTAAACTTAGATGTATTATATATATAGATGCATATATATATATATAAATATATACATATTAGTTGGTTATTTGTTTATATAACTATTTATACATTTATTATTTTTTTATTATTAGTTTATGTTACCGGTTTATTATTTATCTCATGTTACATTTTATCATCGTACACTATTAAAAATATTTATAGCTTACTTATCATTAATATAAATTCAAAATAATTTACGTCTATATCGATTCAAGTCTAAGTCTTTTACCAAAATATGTTATTATTTATTTATTAAATGTTATCACCATTCCTTATTATATATATACACATCCTTTTATATATAGATATTAATTTCAATTTATATATATATTTATTTACTTATTTTATTATTATTAATGAATTTTTTTTTTCAAGTACACAACTTCCAAAGTTAGATTGAATCAACAAACTGAATAAAATCAGGCTAGACATGCGAAAGCAAATTAATTGAAGATAATTCTCTGAATTTTAAATTTCATTTGGGACAGAGATCCTCATAGGTAATACTAAGGGTGCAAATCGACGATTTGGAAACACATTGGAGATCAATGATGGGTAAGATGAAAAATGAGTATAATGCAGATAATGCATAATTCGAGAGCACGTGTAAATCGGTAATTCAAACTTTTGAGTCAATTAATTTAACGTGATTGATCGATTCGTCCCAAGTCAGAGTGTGAAAGTGGAGTCCACAGGATGATTAGGTATAAATGGTTATTCATATCTGTTAAGAGAATTTAATTCCACGTTTCAGAACCGATTAATTTGATATTGAATCACTAAGAACATTTAGCGAGGGCGAATTTACTGTTTATCGATGCTTAGATATCCGCTTCATTGAGGTCATGAGGGAATAACACGGTTAGCAGACCTTACCAAGGTTTAAACGCGAGGAATATCTTTAAAGGATATGTAGTTGTTATCATTATTATGCTTCAATTTAAATTTAAAACTCTTATTAAGCGTATTTTTATTTGATATATATACATATTTAAAAAATCTTATTATCCTCTGAGTGCGAGGTCTCTAGCCTCACGGCTTGGGTCAGAATATCAGGTCGAGCCGAAGTACGACAATTTGGAATAACTAAATGCAATCTCAATTTTCAAATTTTACAGTGTTAAAACTGTTTGTAAATGATTTTATTAACTTTTCTCACGTTCGAGTAGTGGGATCCTACAGGAGCAGGGAAACTACGCAAACCGTGCGTGTAACGCCTGCCCCGTCTTTTCTAGACCTACCCCTCACAGACCTATGTCAAGTACATATTATTGTTTTGTTTATTTATTCATATTTTCGGGATCTTCTAGATGTTACCCTAGCATGATTTATATGAAATCGGATTATAAATTCATGCTCTGATACCACCGAAGGATGTCACACCCCAGCAATAAATGAATCGGGTTAGGGGTGCTTAATCCCGCCACGTACGCACGACGAGACGTGCGTACGAAAGGCTAAATGAATAAAATAAGGTAATCACAGAATAAACAGAATAATAATAATAAGAATACATGACCATACAGTCCAGAATGAACAAAGAGAATACAACGCCCACATAGGCGGGGGCTAGCTCCATCGGAATGGGCAGCAATCTCTCAAATAAAAACCCAAAAGAAAGAAGTAAGACTTAAAAAACCCGATGGATCCTAACTGACTACCCAGCTCACATGCCAATGCAGCGAAGCATCCCTGTCATCGCGCAGGACTGTCCCTAGCACTCGCTCTAGCCAAAAATCCCGAACCTGAAAATACCTGGATCCCACAACCACCGTGGAAACGTGAGTAATTTTATAAATTACTCAGTACGGATTTAGATCCAGCCTTAAGATTTGATCTTCTTTCCTAGACTGGACCCAAAAACCGATACTGATGTCTGAAATGCAATGTAATATTGATGAATAAATATAATAATTGTTATTATGCACATTTAACCTACATGTTATGATATGATATGGTAAAGAACCCGAAATAGAAGATTCTGTGGAGATAATAATATAATATAAAGTATACGATACGAGAGTCAAACACCCATAATAATTACCCAGTTTGTAAATTTACCAGATTCATCCCGAGCGGGCACAACCAGGGCCCAACTTACTAACTCGGGCCTTGCCTAAGCGGGCACAACCAGGGCCCAACTTACTAACTTAGGACTTTATGTTTGTGCAGCGACAACGCCGCACAAACGACAATTCGGGCTCCCGGGGCGATAACGCCCTAGGAGAGTGAACGGCTATAAGCACGTACTCTGGTCTGCTGAATCTGGTAATTCACCTTACAAAATATAAACAAATGGATATAATATGTCTTCAGTTGCCATATCGTAAAAGGAGATAACTACCCGTGAATTAACAAATCGGAAACAAATGGGAGCCTACACTGTACCAACCAAGGGTCAGAGGACCGCATCCCGTAAAAGTATCAAAACGAAATATAACAAAGGGGAGCCTACACTGTACCCACTAAGGCCAGTGGACCGCATCCCGACTTTCTCTGTACCAACTACGGGCCAAAGGAGAAAGCCCTTCGGACAATATTAGGATCCTAAATACGCCGGATAAATATAATAATAGAGTATCACGAAATAGATTCCAGTCTCGGATATGGCCGCCCACACTAACTACTGAAGTACACGGTATCCTAAATCGCTCAAATTTGGATTGAAACATTTAATCATATAAAGAGTAATAATAAGATAAAGATCAAAAGAAAACACTCCGACACAGCCGAACCCGCCAAATGACGGGATCGGTGGATAACCCGACAGGCGAGGATGCGCAGTGCATATACAGACCGGTGGGTCCCACGGGCCTATGGGTCACCGTACGTAACCACAACGGTCTGGTTATACAAGGCAACTCCGACTGAGAATTACCCGGTCCGCCTCTCAGCACTCCCATGCATTTAATGCATGATTAACTACTTGACCTAATTGATAATTAGTGATAGTAATAATATTTTCCTAATAATTATAATCTACAACTTGAATTTATTTAATTCTATCTGATCCTATCTCGGGACTATTTCCCGGATCCTACTCCTATCCTATCTACGTGCAGTATGACATGATATGACATGTAAATGCGGGTATGTCTCAAATATGCTGGTCAATTTACCGGATGCAAATGACAGGTCAGATTTAGTCTCTAGTTAATTTGGACAAAAACACCGCAATTCCGATTTTATTTTAAAAAATATTTTATTTTCGGTTTGGGTTCCTAATTCTAAAGAAAGAAAATCAAATCCCAGGAAACCGTACCTGGGAGTGCTGGTGAGGATCGCGGAGTCGCTCTACTCCGGAGGTAGAACACCGACCTCGGGGTCGGTGTCCGCGTACGTCGGGTCGGGAAAGACCTCGTACTCCGCGAGGGGATCCGAGCCGACTGTATCACCTAATTAGTTTAAATTAGATGTTTATTAGTTTTACTTGATTTACTTAACAATTACTAACTAAATTAGATTGATAATTAATTAAACGGTTGTTCCGGTTTTATCGTCTTTTCTTGAAAATTTCGGCAGCATTTCTGCTGCATCTATGCGGTGCCGGAAATTTTCATTGTTCGCATACTGATTTTGTTAACTTATGATTATCATTCTAGATCATTATTATACGTTTAATCTTTATTTTAGTTTCAAGTTTATGGATTAAATTTCTAAACCAATTAATTTAAAATAGAGAAATTGATTAATATATAAAATTTTAAAAAAAATCTAAATTGTTATTATAATTTAAGCTATTATTTTATAACTCTTAATTATTTATAATCCATTATTTAATTATATTTTATTTTAGTTGTTCTAGTATTATTTTTATAATCTAGTGATTTTCTTTATTTTGAGTAATGTAACTAATTTATTTTCCTTAAATTAAATAAGTTAACTTAATATTATTTCTTAATTGACTTAATTTTAATTATAATAATTAATTTGTTAACAATAGAGAAATTGATTAATAGATTTTATAAGTTAGAAAATAATTTTTAAAATCAAAAGTAAAATGAAAAGGATTAAAAAGAAAATAAATTTAATAAAGAAAAATGAATAAAACAAAAGCAAAATAAAGGAAAAGTTATTATATTAATATGTGTTGGTGTTTTAATGTGTTTGGGATCATAGGCTGCCTCCGAAACCACTGTATCTGTTCGGATTTTCATTATTGAGGCAGATCATGTAATCATCTCCCATATTCATCTTTAAGTATTAATTAATTATTAGTTGCGCACGTTTTAGTTACGGCACTCGTTAATTAATTAATTACACTTTTATCCCGCTAATACCTTTCGGCCCACTTAGTTAAGTTGAATTCGTTTTTTTCTTGCATTCATGATTATCTGCCCAGGTGATGTTTTGCGCATATAACCCTTAAAAGGAGTTATTACCACAAAATGCAATTTAGGCCCTGGATTTATAAAATTCTCAATTCAATTCCTAATTGAGATATACCATACCAAATCGCGAGTCAAGTAACCAATAACAGCAAATGATGATACTGGTACACATCAGGAAGCAGATACAACAAGTAAAATTCATGCCAGCACATAAGTTACGCAAGGGAGGCCCCTGCCAACTAAACCAGCAAAAATAGCTAGGCACATAGAGATAACAGATCAGCAAGAGTGACATAAGAGGGCACCATAACCCGAAATCGAGCCAGGAGGAATGATAAGGTACCAACTGGCACAAATTCATACCAGCCACAAATTTCAGTACCAATAGAGTCAAAAGGGGCAGAAACCAGGCAGCAACAACCCAGCGGCTCAAGCCAACAACACAAGCAATAATTCAGTATAGCAACTATGGAATCAATACAACAAGTACAGGGAATGAGGCAAATTAGCACTATCGCGCTACAGAGGGGAGCAAGGGCCTCGCTTCACTGGTACCGAATGGTACCAGTGTACCAAAGCACAGAAGGTAAGAATATTTTAGTACCAGTCTGGTACCGTAACACAAACTCACACCAGCAACCGAAAGGAAAAAGGGGTTTACTGGTATAACAGTTCAGATCAGCAAGTATCAACCGACACAAATCAAACATCAGGAAACAATTAGCAACAATCTCTCAAGCAACCAGGCAGCAAACAGACAACCGCACAAGCAAACGCAAAGCACGCAAAACAAATTGCATAAGGCTCTAATCAACCCAGCGGAAATCACTTGACAGATCAGCACAACACAAAGCTCGGGGCTCAGCCACCGGCTCAGGGCCCACACGGCCAGATAAAGAGTGGAAGGAGGTTACCAGTTTGACAAAGGCAGCAAGGGTACCGGGGAGGTGTGGCTGTCAAGGAGGAGGTGGAGTCGTGCACAGTGGTGACAGTGAGGCGGTAGGAGGTGTGGCGGATCCGACCGGTTGTGCCGGACTTAGGGTTGCTAAGGGAGCGGATCCGAAAAAGGGTGAAGAGGAAGGCGCGTCGCCTGGAGTTGTCTCTGGTGAGGCTTGCGACATCGAATGGAGAAGGGCGAGTGCAGCGGCGGTGCCACTTCGGTACAGTAGAGTGGAAGAGGGTGAGGGGTAGCTTGTCGCCAGTGGAAAGAAGGAAAAAGAGGGGGGTCGGGTTTGTCGCCAGCGGGAAATCGAAGAAAGGGAAAAGAAGAAAAGGGGAATTAGTCACGGGTAGGGAAAAAGGGAGAGAGGAAAGAAAAAGAAAGAAAAAGAAAGAAAAGGAGGAAAAGAAAGGAAGAGAGAGAAATATTTTGATTTTGGCGTCGGTCCGGATTTTCTGTGATCGAATTCGTGCGGCCATTTGCATAACCATCTGATTTCTCAGCCTTATTAGTTGATAAATTTTAATAATTTTCATTGATCTCTGAATTTTAAATTGATAGAAATAATACGTGTAATTGACCAAATGTTGAATTGACAATTGCGTGTCTGATCAGTGTTCGGAATAATCGATCAGTCCGTATATATTTCTTACATATAAACTCGGTTCATAAAAACTGAGTTTTTCTTAGCTAATTAATAAATAAATAAATTCTTATTATTAGTGTTATTAGTTCCTTTGTCAAATTATTCAATTAATTGATCGAAATGTTTATTTTGTCTACTTTAATCAGAATTTAAATTATCGTACTTTTATTTTCATTATCATTATTTTATTTTTGATTTATGAAATTTACTATACACATTTTCTCTCAAATTTTGCTTAACTGTATATTTATATATTTTAAAAGTTACGGGGTTTCACATCCAACCCCCTTTAAAAAGACGTTTCGTCCGCGAAACGAATTAACCCATAATTTATCCAATTCAAAGGAGATTTCTTTGTGAAAATTTAGTCATCATTTTTTTTTTTTTTTAAATTGTTAGTTTTCGTACCATTCAATTAATTTCAATTCCAATCCGATTGGTTTATTATTTATCTCTAAACTTAGATGTATTATATATATAGATGCATATATATATATATAAATATATACATATTAGTTGGTTATTTGTTTATATAACTATTTATACATTTATTATTTTTTTATTATTAGTTTATGTTACCGGTTTATTATTTATCTCATGTTACATTTTATCATCGTACACTATTAAAAATATTTATAGCTTACTTATCATTAATATAAATTCAAAATAATTTACGTCTATATCGATTCAAGTCTAAGTCTTTTACCAAAATATGTTATTATTTATTTATTAAATGTTATCACCATTCCTTATTATATATATACACATCCTTTTATATATAGATATTAATTTCAATTTATATATATATTTATTTACTTATTTTATTATTATTAATGAATTTTTTTTTCAAGTACACAACTTCCAAAGTTAGATTGAATCAACAAACTGAATAAAATCAGGCTAGACATGCGAAAGCAAATTAATTGAAGATAATTCTCTGAATTTTAAATTTCATTTGGGACAGAGATCCTCATAGGTAATACTAAGGGTGCAAATCGACGATTTGGAAACACATTGGAGATCAATGATGGGTAAGATGAAAAATGAGTATAATGCAGATAATGCATAATTCGAGAGCACGTGTAAATCGGTAATTCAAACTTTTGAGTCAATTAATTTAACGTGATTGATCGATTCGTCCCAAGTCAGAGTGTGAAAGTGGAGTCCACAGGATGATTAGGTATAAATGGTTATTCATATCTGTTAAGAGAATTTAATTCCACGTTTCAGAACCGATTAATTTGATATTGAATCACTAAGAACATTTAGCGAGGGCGAATTTACTGTTTATCGATGCTTAGATATCCGCTTCATTGAGGTCATGAGGGAATAACACGGTTAGCAGACCTTACCAAGGTTTAAACGCGAGGAATATCTTTAAAGGATATGTAGTTGTTATCATTATTATGCTTCAATTTAAATTTAAAACTCTTATTAAGCGTATTTTTATTTGATATATATACATATTTAAAAAATCTTATTATCCTCTGAGTGCGAGGTCTCTAGCCTCACGGCTTGGGTCAGAATATCAGGTCGAGCCGAAGTACGACAATTTGGAATAACTAAATGCAATCTCAATTTTCAAATTTTACAGTGTTAAAACTGTTTGTAAATGATTTTATTAACTTTTCTCACGTTCGAGTAGTGGGATCCTACAGGAGCAGGGAAACTACGCAAACCGTGCGTGTAACGCCTGCCCCGTCTTTTCTAGACCTACCCCTCACAGACCTATGTCAAGTACATATTATTGTTTTGTTTATTTATTCATATTTTCGGGATCTTCTAGATGTTACCCTAGCATGATTTATATGAAATCGGATTATAAATTCATGCTCTGATACCACCGAAGGATGTCACACCCCAGCAATAAATGAATCGGGTTAGGGGTGCTTAATCCCGCCACGTACGCACGACGAGACGTGCGTACGAAAGGCTAAATGAATAAAATAAGGTAATCACAGAATAAACAGAATAATAATAATAAGAATACATGACCATACAGTCCAGAATGAACAAAGAGAATACAACGCCCACATAGGCGGGGGCTAGCTCCATCGGAATGGGCAGCAATCTCTCAAATAAAAACCCAAAAGAAAGAAGTAAGACTTAAAAAACCCGATGGATCCTAACTGACTACCCAGCTCACATGCCAATGCAGCGAAGCATCCCTGTCATCGCGCAGGACTGTCCCTAGCACTCGCTCTAGCCAAAAATCCCGAACCTGAAAATACCTGGATCCCACAACCACCGTGGAAACGTGAGTAATTTTATAAATTACTCAGTACGGATTTAGATCCAGCCTTAAGATTTGATCTTCTTTCCTAGACTGGACCCAAAAACCGATACTGATGTCTGAAATGCAATGTAATATTGATGAATAAATATAATAATTGTTATTATGCACATTTAACCTACATGTTATGATATGATATGGTAAAGAACCCGAAATAGAAGATTCTGTGGAGATAATAATATAATATAAAGTATACGATACGAGAGTCAAACACCCATAATAATTACCCAGTTTGTAAATTTACCAGATTCATCCCGAGCGGGCACAACCAGGGCCCAACTTACTAACTCGGGCCTTGCCTAAGCGGGCACAACCAGGGCCCAACTTACTAACTTAGGACTTTATGTTTGTGCAGCGACAACGCCGCACAAACGACAATTCGGGCTCCCGGGGCGATAACGCCCTAGGAGAGTGAACGGCTATAAGCACGTACTCTGGTCTGCTGAATCTGGTAATTCACCTTACAAAATATAAACAAATGGATATAATATGTCTTCAGTTGCCATATCGTAAAAGGAGATAACTACCCGTGAATTAACAAATCGGAAACAAATGGGAGCCTACACTGTACCAACCAAGGGTCAGAGGACCGCATCCCGTAAAAGTATCAAAACGAAATATAACAAAGGGGAGCCTACACTGTACCCACTAAGGCCAGTGGACCGCATCCCGACTTTCTCTGTACCAACTACGGGCCAAAGGAGAAAGCCCTTCGGACAATATTAGGATCCTAAATACGCCGGATAAATATAATAATAGAGTATCACGAAATAGATTCCAGTCTCGGATATGGCCGCCCACACTAACTACTGAAGTACACGGTATCCTAAATCGCTCAAATTTGGATTGAAACATTTAATCATATAAAGAGTAATAATAAGATAAAGATCAAAAGAAAACACTCCGACACAGCCGAACCCGCCAAATGACGGGATCGGTGGATAACCCGACAGGCGAGGATGCGCAGTGCATATACAGACCGGTGGGTCCCACGGGCCTATGGGTCACCGTACGTAACCACAACGGTCTGGTTATACAAGGCAACTCCGACTGAGAATTACCCGGTCCGCCTCTCAGCACTCCCATGCATTTAATGCATGATTAACTACTTGACCTAATTGATAATTAGTGATAGTAATAATATTTTCCTAATAATTATAATCTACAACTTGAATTTATTTAATTCTATCTGATCCTATCTCGGGACTATTTCCCGGATCCTACTCCTATCCTATCTACGTGCAGTATGACATACTTTTGGTTGACAGTTATCGATCATTAATCTCGTGCTCGATTATAACTCAATGGTAAGAAATAAAATCTTTGCACATTCATTAAGAGTAGACATACATCATTTCTAGCCTAACCTGGCAACCAAAAAGATTAAGAACACAAAAAAGTAGATCACAAACTCAAAAGTTCCAACTGATGAAAGCGGAAATTGAATTGAATTGTTTGGAACCACAAATTTAATATTATCTGTGATGCTTCCATTAGCAAATACATTAAGCAGCCGGAGGAATCATACATTACACGTACA
The DNA here is from genome assembly GCA_964058805.1 of Schoenoplectus triqueter. Lineage (NCBI taxonomy): Eukaryota > Viridiplantae > Streptophyta > Magnoliopsida > Poales > Cyperaceae > Schoenoplectus > Schoenoplectus triqueter. The sequence goes on from CAXKVV010000386.1 coordinate 12,739, forward strand.
AATCATACACCCTTTGCGCGCAAAGCAACATACTGTACTGTTGTACAGTCAGTTTAAGTGTTTGATAATCAATTATAACTTGGAAAAAGGAGATATGAAATCAGAAAAAAAAAACAGAGATGTTCTTTGCCATAATGTTCAAAAAATATTCCCAAAGTATGGGACAAAAAAAGGTTTTTGTGTAATCATCTCAACCAGTGACATGAAAAGTTCCTATTGAATAAAGCTGCACGTATATAATTCCGAAAGTCTCATTTTAGGATTGGATTATCACAATAGTATTGTTCCAATAGTATACTTTACGTTCACTTCTTTTTTTAATTACCACAAGCATAACAGTACAAGAGAAGATGCAGCTATAAGGAATGGGTGCTAGCACATATTACACAATTAAGAATACGATTAAGGAATACTTAAAGACTTGTTCTCATTTTATTCAATGAAGCCAAACTCATCTTTTATTCATGGTATAAGAGCCTGATAAGGCACAAAATTAGCACAACTGATCTGATCTCATAAAAAGAAATGAATAGAGAAAAGATTCAATTTCATACTAAAGCAAATCTACCCTTCAAAATTTTGAAAACTACAGCTTAATGTTTCCATTTAAAATACCAGATACAAAGAAAAAACATATCCAATTAAAAAAAATCCAGAGACAAAAACCTTTCAAAACAACGAGGGCTCAAGTTCTCTCGTTCCAAATCATCATTTGTATTGGCAAGAACTAAGCTTGCTACAACACATTGAGTCGAGACTTTCTTGCACCACCGTCAGAAACAAAGAACATACCTTCATCTACAGTCTTGTATCAGATCACAAAAATGTCATTGAACCAATTCTAATATCAGAATAACCAAAGAATGCTTGAAAGTCATGCAATAATTAAAAAAATAAATTACAGAAGCTAGCAGGAAACTTAATCTGAGAACAGGCTTAAATCAATTCCAGTTTCGTGATAAATTTGCTCAGAAGCTAAGCAATTTTGTCTCATTTTATTATACCTAGGATACTTCTTTTCCTAATCTTCATTTCTACATGTCATAGCCCCTAAATTACTGATAATAGTGCACATAAATAGATAATTAAATTTACTAAGAAATGATAATTTGTAATCGCCTTGTCCTATTTCTCATTAGTTCAGCCCTTTTTCTCCATATGCTTCATTTAGCTTCAATCATACAAAGCTTCTCAATAAAATTAGCATATTATTTAATCACTCATCTACTAATTTCAGGTATGTTTGAGTACTTCATTGTTCTTTTTTTAAAGGAATCTATTTGGATCATTATCTGAGGTGTTTGGATGATGTTGGATATGCTAAAGGTAGTTTTTTTTTTTTTTTTTTGCAGATTCTCAGCTTATATTGGAATGTCAACTGCTACAACGTCAATTGTAATATCCCTTACATTAAATTGCATGGCACATCTCACATTTCTTTACCCCTTTTTCACTGGTACCAGTGCCTCTCTTGCTTACTGATATCAGTGGAATTTACAACAGGGAAATCAAATTGGGGCAAGGGAATTCTACAGTAGAGAAAAAGAAAACGTACCAAAAAAAAAATCAGACGAGAAGCTGGCATGCATGGAGAGCCACACAGGACGGAGCTAGAATTTAAATATAGAGGGGACGGATTAACATAATTCAAAATATTAAATAATTGAAACAAATTATAGGAGACTAATCGATAATATTTATACAAATATATTATTTTTCATAATATTTCCACACATTTACATTTAGGGTTGCCAACACCTTAAAGGCCCTAGCAAAGGCCTTGGCGAAGAAACAGGTGGGTGGGGCACCGGATGAACTGGCCGCGTGTTTTCTCCAGACTCCAGCTGAAGAGAGGCGAGAAGCCAATACAGATGTAGTTAAGAACAGATGGCGGCAGCACAAAGCGAGGAAAGGTGTAGGCACAGCTCATAACGGGTCGGTTCTTAAATTCGGTCCGGTCGATCTTTTAAAAAATTCAATTTTTATTCAGTCTTTACAAATTTGGCTTGGCTTTTTTAATAGTAAAAACCAGATTTCTTAAAAATCGAATTCAATCTTTAAAAAAAAATAGATTTTTTAACTTAATTTTTCTTAAGTCATTTATTTAATATTTAATATTATATATTAATTACACTTAAAAAAAATAAAAATTAAATTAAATATCAAAACAAAAATTTATAATTTAATATTCCATACAAATATAAATTAATCTTAAACAAATACATAATGATCAAATATATATATATATATATATATATATATATTAAGTTTTTATCCATCGACTCTTACTCAGTCTTTAAAATCCAGAAAATTTAATAAGAATCGGACTTCTCAAGAATCAAATTTATTCCTTAAAATTCAAATTCTTAAACTCAATCCTCTAAAAAATCCTTATTAAATTTGATACTTATCAAATTTTTTTGATAGATCCGTTAGGCTCAATCTTGAAAAACCCGCCCGTCCCATAATGCAGAGGAGGGAAGCGACACGCAGCGTTTGGCCAAAGAGGGGATATCGCCGAAGCCAAGGAAAGCAGTCGGATGCAGATCAGACGACTTGGAGACGGAGTGTTACTGTTACCCGAGGCCTGTTTCCTGAAGTGACATCCGATTCTCAGCAGATTTATTTATTGGATAAATTTACATTTCTTCTTTTGAAATTTTGAAATAAAATGTTTTTTTCTAAATTGTTCGACAATTTTTTTATGAATCATTTTTTTCCTTTTCCATTATCTCTCTTTTACTATTAATGCAAAATAATTAATAAAATACATTGTTTATTTTTTTATTTAGTTCTGTCTTGTACACAATCATGAAACTTCAAATAATATTATATATTTAAAAATAGATACAGTTTGATTCATTCGAATCTAATGCGATATGACATGTCATAAAATAAAAACAAATTTTATTTAACAAAGAATTTTAACTTGCAATAATATAAATTAAGAAATATATAGTTTCATCATTTTAGATTAAATTTTATTCATTAAATTAGTTATATCTTTTATCTATAATATTTTTCTAATGATTAAATTTTATTCATTAAATTAGCAAATTTTATTCATTTTTTTGTAATTAATAAAAATAATATATTGGAAAGATTGAATTATTTTTTATTCTCCGACAGACTTAAAAACTAAAGAACAAAAATATGAATATTTTTAAAAAAAATATATTATGATTAAGAATTCTCCTTTTGAATTTATAAAGAAAGTGAGAGTAACAACCTACATATTATATATTATACATTACAAGTTAATTTTTTTGTTAAATAAATTTTATTCTTTATTTTATGACTCATCATATCATATTAGACTCAGATGACTCAAATTATATTTATTTTAATAAATATATAATATCATTAAACATTTCATAAATGAAAATTTATATCATATGCAAAAAAAAATGGAAATTTGAGTATAAATGAAGGAAACAAAATGAAAATAGTAAAAAAAATATGTTAATTATTTTAGATGGAAAGTAAAAAAGAGATAATAGGGTTAAAGGGAAAGAAGAGTAAAAATTAATCACAAGGATATTTTGTTGAACAATTAGAGGGAGGACATTTTATTTCAAACTTTTCAAAGAAAAGACAATTTTCAACAAACTGGAGAGCTCTTAATTAATCGTCCAAAGTTTAGAGGAAGCTTTTGTATAAATAGAAATATTTACATAAATACTTACACAAATTAAAATGAATGGTAAATTATTTAGAATATTGAAAAATACAGCAATTCCGTACTGGAAACAGCTTCTTTTTCTGCAAATTTATCTAAAACAGTAGCAGATTTTTTTTAGTGGAAAAGATAAGAATTTAGCTCTTATTTATTCTTTGCACACAAAGACTCGAACAGACGATTGGTTGGAGGTAGCTAATTTGCAGCGGGTAACTTATTTAATTATGTCATCATGCAAAATATAAATATTTAAATAACTGTTTGGATCTACACAAAAATTCGAGCTTAGGATTCAGATCGGGTATATGAGAACAGCAGATTTCTTTTTTGATAAATAAAATAAAAAAATAGGAAAGTGATATGATTTCAGTAAAAATATGTATTTATAGTCAGATTTGAGTTTCAAATTCGGCCCTAACTAGCTAGGATTGAATTTGAAACTCGGTCCCATTTTTTTATATAATTTTAAAGTTTTGATTAATTTTTTTAACCTTTCCAAACATATATTATATAGGATCCAAGCATATTGTTATATAGAGTGAGGTTATGGTACTTCGCGAAACACAAAAATCTCCCGTACTATGCATCCGTATCTCGAATTTGAAAATTCAAATGGGTGATCCAAACCGTTGAGCATGATCTTCATATTGAACTATCTTTGAAGATCAAAATTTATATTTTTATATTTTTTTTCTATTTTTTAGATGGGTACAAAAACGCTAGTTTTGGATGGTGCTGAAATCTTTAGATCAACAAACTTTGTACCCATTTAAAAAATAGCAAATAAATTCAAAAAATATATAACATTTGATTTTCAAGGATATTTTAATATGAAGATCATGTTCAACGATTTAGATCGGCCGTTTGAACTTTCAAATTTGAGATACGAACACGAAGTGTGGAAGGTTTTGTGCTTCGTGAAGCACCATAGCCTCACTCTTGTTATATATTTAATAATTAATTAAAAAAAATGGTTCTTCTTAATATTTTTTCATATAGCTATATATAGATTATATAATGGTTAATTAGTGTATTTATATATATATATATATATATATATATATATATATATATATATATATTTGTAACAAAGCAATGGTAAAGTCATCCAAATAAGGTTGGAGTGAGTTAATAAATTAAGTTAAATTAAGTTAAGGAGCCGGCTAATAAAAAGTTTATTGATATAATTTTTAAATTTAAACATATAGTTGAATAACATATAAATATAACTATATTTGTCGATCAAATATAAATAAGTATTTGATAGATAATAAAATTGTACCAATAAATATATTTTTTAATTTTTTTGAAAATATATATGACTACAATGATGATTTAAAAAAAATTCTGATCAGAGAGGTAGCCACTGTTCCTACTTCTTCCTACTCATTTTAATCCATAATATCAAGATTTTTAAATATTTTTGTCCATCTTTCTGTCTTAATTTTTATTTTTAAATAATATTTTTTTTTTATTATTCATGAAAATATATATTTTGTTTTGTTATTAAAATATTAATCTATTTATTATATTTTATTTGTGTAATAAAAATAAGATAATAATTCTTAAAATATATTTATATCATATTGAAATAATGAATTACATACAGAATAAAATATTAGTATCTACGACCTGTATTTATTTGTAATAATTTTCATTGCGTACTTGGGCCTTACGTAATTTTCTAACTAATGCATATGTGACATGGACTACGTTGAACTGTTTAGAAAATTTTCAAAATGATTTAATCAAAACTTTAAAATTTTATAAAAAAAACTCAGATCTTAGAATATTTTCACTAAAATCATATCATTTTCCTATTTTTTTATTTACTACAAAAAAATATGTGAGAACAGAATCTGCTGCATTTGGTTCAGCGAGCTGGATCATACTCTTTTGAAATCCGACAACAATATTTATTTTTTTGAAATTTACACAACCTATTTTTTTTTTATGATTTTCAATCATCTGATCTAAAGAGGAGGATCCTGCTCCCCGAAGAGCAGCAGATTCTTGATGCCGCGACGAATGCAGAGCAGGACCCGTGAGTACGATTACTTCAAGTCTTCAATCCATCTGTTAGTCAGGTCATTATATAGTTCAAAGTTCAAACACGAGAGTAGGCTGCAAACGAGTCGAGTCAAGCCGAGCTGGGCTTAACTCAAGCTCGGCTCATGAAAATTCAAGTCGAGCCGAGCCGAGCTCGTGAAACGATTCGAGCTGAAAAACTTAGCTCAAACTCGGCTCGTTACTATTCGAGCTAGCTCACGAGCCAATGCATATGCGTTGACTCAATTTGATATTTAGATTTAATACATCTATAAACTATAAAGTTAGTATATCTAGAAAATTTGTATGATAATTGGTACAAAATTGTTATATCAACAAACTATTTTTTCAATGACATCTTCGCTGCATTAATTTGAATGGATGGACCAACAAAAAACTATCAAGTCAGATATACGAATCTAATTATGAGCGAGCAAGAGACGTCTTTAAGCCGTTGATACAGTGAGATGATGAGAGATGATGAGAGAGGAGTTATCGGATTAAAGTTCGGCAAAAAAAGATTATAAGAACTATTTTTTATTCGAGCTGAGTCGAGCCACGAGCCGAGCCGACCCCAACTCAAACTCGGCTCATTTAACTATCAAGCCAGATTAGCTCGAGCCAAATTAGCTCGAGTCATTTTAGCTCGAGCCATATTAGCTCGAGCCCGATCCGAGCCCGAGCTGAGCCATAAACCCGAGTTTTTTTGTGCAGCCCTACACGAGAGAAACATTTATTTGACTATTCAACATTTTTCAGACGAAGGACAGTACCTACCCTCAAAAGAAAAACAGTAATATCTACCTCAGAAATTCGAGATTTATTAAAGGGAAGGGATGCTTTGACAATAGGTTATTTTGACAATCTTATTAGTGAGTCTTTAAATAAATAAATAAATTTTGAAAATAGAAAAAAATATATATATGTTATTTTATTTATAAATTAATGGTGATTTAAAATTCATATCATTTCATTATTATTTAATAGTCCATCAAAGACTGTTAAATTAGAACTGTTGTAAATTGCATGAAAAATTGATGATTTTTGATGGACTATCAAACGATAATGAAATTACATAAAATTTGAATCACCATCAATATATTTTGTAAATTTGTTTCTATTTTTAATTTTTTTTCATATTTATTTGAAAGCCATTATCAAAATTATCAAAATGGCTATTATCAAGTGATCCTTCTCTTTATTAAAACTTGCCACTATATATATCATGAGCTTAAGCTGACGGAGGCATTCTGTGAGATTAACTCAAAAAGTATATCAAATCATCTTTAAATTTGAATTTTTTTTCAATCTCATTAAATTTTTCATATTGAAATTTAATGGGGTACAAAAATTTGGGATGTTTCAAGTTTTCTAAATCACTCTTTTTAATTTTTGAAGATCGGCTCTAAAAATAATAATAAAATATTCAATATTTGTACATTATTTTCAAAAATTGAAAATAGCGACTTAGAAAATTCGAAACACCCTAAAATTTTGTACTCCGCAAGATTTCAATATGAAAAATTTAATGAGAGTGAAAAATTAAAATTTGGAGATGATTTGATATACTTTTTGAGTTAAATTTACGGAAAACCTCCGTGAGCTCACAGTATCTTTACTATATATATATTCACGTCCAAACAAAAATTGTACGTTTCTGAAGATTGAATTGTGCTTTCCTGCATGTTACAAGGGCTTTAGATGTTCCAGTTTTGATTTCAAATGCAAGTTCAGTTATATTTTTTTTTGAAGTAAAAAAATGAGAGTTCAAGCTACCCAATTTTTAAATGTGTATAAAAAAATTTTGTTAGATTTTCGAATATGTGATCTTTCACGCAAAGAATATATATTCTCTTTGTTGCTAGATCAAAAATTAATTTTCAAATTCGGTCATAATTAAATGAACATTGCATATATTCTAATTCAAAATTTTAAAGGTTATGCACCCTCGATCTTGTTATCTTAATGACTTAGGTTATGCACCCTCGATCTTGTTATCTTAATGACTTGAGATAATATGCACCCTCGATCTTGATATTTTAATTCAAGTTTTTAAAGGTTAAGCACCCTCGATCTTGTTATTTTAATGACTTGTCATCTTTTATATGCGGGATGGACAAATAATTAAAAGGGTACTTGAAGAGATCTCCTGAGCAATATCTCTGTACTGTTCTATTTGTCTACATTTGATATTGCAGCGTCCTTCATGAATTCTAGAGTATTAAAAACGGGTCGGGTTGGATCGGGTCGGCGGGTTTTGGCGGGACGGGTCAGGACGGGTCAACGGGTTTTCACGGGACGGGTTAGGACGGGTCCATTTTGGGGGGTTTGGCCGCGACCCGTCCTAGACCCGTCGGGTCGGACGGGTCAGCGGGGCGGGGCGGGTCGGGTCCAAGGGTGGGGCGGGTCGGGTCGGGTCCAAGGTTTTTTTTAAAAAAAAAATTCAAAAATAACCCAATAAAATTCAAATAAATTCTCAAAATTTCCGAAAAATTCAAAAATAATTATTAAGAATATTTAAAATATATAATTTTTATATTTTTTACCAAAAAAATAATTTTTTCCATATTTTTTTGAATTTTCCCGGGTTTGCACGGATTCCCGGGACGGGTCGGGGCGGGTCGGGGGCGGGTCGGGTCGGGACGGGTCCAAAACGGGTCTGGTCTAGCACGGGTTTTTTTGAAATTTTTTTGCCCGCACCCATGCTAGACCTGTCGGTTCTAACGAGTCACGGGTTTGACGGGTTGGGTCACGGGTCGGGGCGGGACGGGTCGCGGCCACGGGTTCAGCGGGTCGAGTCTGACCTGTCCGAGTTTTTTTTATAACTCTAATGAATTCTACTCCACTTCTAGACTTCTAGTAATAAATTCACTAATATTAACTGCACTAAGATGACAGATATATATTTCCCATTTCGGCAAGGATCCCCTGCATCTCTGTAAGGACAGCTTGTGTGCGTCTACGAGGACATGCAAAATTTTATATGAGTAAAAGTACTACTATTTATTATTTTTAAATCTTTGCTAACAAAATTTATGATTTAAGAAGAGTATAATATTAAATATATATATACATAAAGAAAAGAGGAGGGTTTTAATATTGTTATTTTTCTATACATAAGATATCATGACTTATTTTATTTTCTCACAAATTTATTTTATTTTTCTGTACCACTCGGAAGCAGAGTTCTAAATTGTTTTTCACTTTTTTTTTCATTATGCTCACTAGGTTAACCCTCTTTAGAGCACGATACAACTTTATAATAAAAAGGTATATCTCTTATATATAATTTATAAGGGCTAAATTCATGAACCCAGTTCTTACTCAGTCTCTCTTCAACTCGGCTCGGTTTGTTTCTCTTGTAAGGATTGGATTTAGTAAGGGTCGAGTCTAACTTTGAAGAAATAAGCTTTTTTTATGATCCATTCAAATTTGACCTTTACCAAACCTAACCCAATTCTTATCAAAGTCACCCTTCTCAAACCCTTAAACTTTTTTCAAACCCACCCTTTTTATAATTTTGTGTTCTAATTGTAAAAAAAACAGAAAATATTTTTAAAATAAAAAATGCTATTTTTTTACATTTGTAGTCATAAATTTTGTTTTATTTTTTATATTTCGTGTTGTATTTTTGTTATATTTAAAATTCTAAAAAAATAAAAAAAAAACTTTTTTTTAAAATCTGATTCTTATTACGTCCTTATGGTCTTTGCCTCTTAATGATTAGGCTCATTCCTAAAAACTTAAATATTTTGAATCTGAATCTCTAATAGTCCTTTTCAAATTCGGTTCTTATCCGGTCCTTATGTAGACTCGTTAAATCCGACCTTGACTCTCAAAGACCATGTTTACCAATCTACCTAGGGGCGTAAACGGATCAGATACGGACGGATAATGATCTTATCATATCCGCATCTGTTATAATTTTTTAGATACGGATCAGATATTTAACGGATATTCGGGTACGAATCGGATATCAGATGGATACAAATACGAATATGAACATATTTCAGATATTAAATAAACATATTATATATATTATTGAAAAATAATTATATTTTTTTTGATAGAATCATTAATTATAAAAACTAAATACTAATTATTATTATACTAATAGTTCAAATGTATTAATGAATTATAAAAAAGATTATACATTAAAATAAATTGAATATAAATTAAATTAGATTTATAATGTACACTAAAAATCTAATTAAAAAATATATAATAGAAATATTTCAGATACTTATTCGGATAAAATCGGATAATATTGGATCAGATACTTTCAGATAGTGTCAGATATTAATAAATAATATCTAAACGGTCGGATATAAATATGTAATAGTCAAATCGTATTCTTATCTGTAAGCAAAATTCAGATACAAATATCTCTGAATACGGATACAAATTAAATAATTTTCACTATTTCTCAGATCAAATCACTGATAAAATAGATATTATCCCATCAGTTAACACCCCTAAATCTACAACTTGAACAGTCCATTATGTTTATCACAAAAATAAGATTAAAGAAAAAAGAACAACAGTGCATCAAAATACAATAAATAAAAATAAAACTTGAACTGTCCAAGATCTCTGCCTCCCCTCGGTACTCATTACAAAGATCTACCGCATCAATAGCCGTCGCATATTTGACGTCAGAATTGTGACGAATACAATAAATAGCTATTTGACCTTTTGCTTTTTTTATGCAACGAGTGGTTGAGTGCCGCTTGACTTGCATCCAGCCGGCATTAATATTATATATTTGAGGAAAATATAGATAAATGTACAGTGAATAATCCCTCATTGGATATATGATCAGGCAGTACCAGTTTTCCAGACTGGACAAGTACTGTGACAAAGGTATTACCTGTGTCCGGCATAGATGGAGATCTTTGTGTTTATTGAAGTTAGCTGGCAGCCTGGCAGTTTTAATTTTACCATGGGAGTAGGCCGTTGGTTTTCAGGTAACGTGATCTTCTGTACATGGGCGGACGCAGAATTTCAGTCGGGGGACAAATATCGGATTGTAATAGCTTATCGGATTTAAATTTATTAACTAATCGGGTACTAAATAAAAAATAATAATTTAATATATATTCTTACCTAATAAAAAAATTATTAGAATAATAACATTTTATATATTAAAAATAACAATAAAATAAAGCTCAAAGTAATAGATAATGAAGTTGATGAAGAAAATTTTCGTCTATAAAATTTTATATTTTGATATCTTTGCATAATTATTTCATTATATATGATATTAAATATTTTTTTTCTCAATAAAATTAATCAGACAATCTGGGGGGGGCCAAAAAAATTTCCAGGGGGGGCAAACTATCGAAAATATTACCGAAAAGCACTGTTTTTCAAAATCCAGGGGGGCCGTTGCCCCCCCTGGAGAACTGTGGATCCGGCCTCTGCTTCTGTGCCACCGGATTTCATTTGTTTGACCTCTGTAATTATGAAATTCATCTTTACTAATTTCACGGTGGTACAGTGCTTCTGTAAAGATTGCTTTTAAATATATTGAGGGTTTTGGGGTGATTTTATATGTGATGTCCTTAAATTCACTATAATAAAAAAATTGACAGAGGATTTAGCGTATATAAAAAGTTAAAAAAATATTGTTAAATTACTCGGTCCAAGCTAGCCGTCATGACATTCTTTATTAATTGAAATTTCATTAAATTTATATATTAATAGATGAGAATTTAATAACATATACGATATTCAGAAAATTGTTTTCCTCGTAAAGCTTTAAAAGTGTTTATACATTTATAGGTACTAGCTATATATCCGCGCGTTGCAGCGGATTTTTTTATTTAAACATTAAAATATTATAAGATAAAAAATTCACATTGATGAGATTTTCTACACAGTATGAGTTAATGATTCATGGGTTTATGGTAAGAAAAGTGAATTATTTCAATATATATTATAACCATTAATTTCTTACCAAACATACATAAGGTTGCTAAATAAAAAAAAACTATAATATGAAAATAATAATATAGATGAGAAAGAAATGGAGAGAAAAAATGAATCAATGGACGCGATTACATACGTTCGATCAACTAAAAATAAATATTATCCGTCTAATTGAAGGATAAAATACCATGACAAAAAATGGACCCTCTAATTCTTAGATGCTTTATATAATAATATATATATATATATATATATATGCATAAGAAGACAACCATTTGTCAAACATAAAATTGATTAAATTAATCTCGATTATCAAAATTATTCACTGTGGTAGAAAGAACGATATTGTAGTTGTTATACATTGAGTCATTGGTGCATATAACAAACTATTTTTTTAATTGAAGATATGCTATTTATTATGCATATTAGATCTTGTTAACATAATTAAATCACTCTACCAATCACATGATATTTTCTCTGAATAGCGTCCAATCTGTTCCAAAAGCTCATGTTAATACTGAGAATTTTTGTTAGATTGCCAATATCGATGGTCGATCGCTCAATCTTAATTGACCAAAAAAAAATATTCCTTTCAAAATATGTTTAGAAAATGATAAAAAAATATTGGAAGTTACATTTAAAATATTTATATCTACCAAAAAAATGGATACAGATCAAGAGCAAGCAGCTACTTTTAATTGATAAAACAAATTTCATATTAAATTATTCAAATCTGCTCTTTTTCATTTAAAAATTTCAATATTTTAGTTGTACTTTTTAAAAGGCATTTAAAATATTTATTGAAGAAAAATAAAACAAATCAAATGGTTGATATCAAATGTGAAATGGCATGGCGAAGAATTTTCAAAACTTAACCAATATATTGATAATAGATTACTTGACATTTTGACAATTTTATAACGAAAATCAACACAAAGATATTTTATATTGTGAAAAGAATTCATTAACGTGTTGTTTGTTCAATCTTAATTGACCAAAAAAAATATTCCTTTCATAATTTGTTTAGAAAATGATAAAAAAATATTGGAAGTTACATTTAAAATATTTATATCTACTAAAACAATGAATACAGATCAAGAACAAGCAGCTACTATTAATTGATAAAACAAATTTCATATAAAATTATTTAAATCTGCTCTTTTCCATTTAAATTTTTTTCAGTATTTTAATTTTACTTTTTTAAAGGCATTAAAAATATTTACTGAAGAAAAATAAAACAAATCAAATGGTTGATATCAAATGTGAAATGACATGGCAAAGAATTTTCGAAACTTGACCAATAATATACTGATAATAGATTACTTGACATTTTGATAATTTTATAAGGAAAATCAACACAAAGATATTTTATATTGTGAAACGAATTCATTAACGTGTTGTTAGTCATAACATTGTGTGCGTATAAAATATAATTAAATTTGTTAAATACAAACCATTGCAGGTTTCTATTTTTTCAACGTAATTTCTCATGTATATGATATAAGTTAATGTAATATAGATTAATATTTAGATTGTCTCAATTCAAATTATAATTTGTTTTCAACAATCTTCATTTGTATTTCGAATTTTGTTGTTAACTTAAAAAAAAAAGTGCGAGCATAAATTTTCAAATAAACGACACATTAATTTGGGCGACCAGAGAAGATCCGCAGCGATCATTTTCGCCCCGTCACCTGTGTCAGCAACTTATCTCTCTCTCTAACTCGGAATAGTATCATTATATCAATAAATGGACATGGTTCATTAAAGCGAAAATAACAAAGAACAAGGAAAAGAAAGAGACAGATATCAATCAGCACATGAATTGTTATTTATGGCGCCAGATACTGTTGCCAAACTCTTCGCTCCAAAGTCCAAACAGCGGGTATCTTTGATCACTCCTTTGTCTCCAATTACTTTTCATTTCATGTAGAGAGAGAAGGAGAGAAAGAAAACAAAAGATTCAGTCGCAGAGGCAAAGGCGAAGAGATAAAATAGATAATAATGAGTTGTCTTCGTGGCTGTATTTATTCGGGATCTGATACAACACATCTACTTTGGAGTTGGTATTAAAGAAGAGATAAGAGAGAGAGAGAATCGTAAGTGGATTCACTGCCACTGTATCGTATCGGGCAGTGGATCGGAGATATCTCTTGGTAGACTCGCTGACTTTGTCGCTCATTTCCTCTCTTCTTATATAATCTCACACATATAATCTCACACAAACGGTCTAAACTCGCACACATAAACTGTCTGACCTAATAAGAAAGAGAAAAACTAACTAGAGAAAGAGAAGCTCGTGTGAGAAACCAACAAAGGAAAAGAAGAGAAGAAGAGAATGGCGTGCTATAGTAGTACCGTTGGTAATAGCACTGGTGGTGAGGGGAGTTCACCAGAGCTGCATGTTTTGGCGGTCGACGATAGTTCGGTAGACCGGAGAGTGATCACTAGCCTCCTCCGTAAATCGAAATATCGGGGTAATTTTCTCCATTTTCTGTTTGTAGATTGTAATGTTATATAATATGGTAATTATGTTTTGGTGTCTTTTGGTAGAAAAAAGTGTTGAGCAATGAGTGTAACAATGTTTTCTTGCAAGTCAAAATACTGTGAAGAATGACAATTTCTCAGGGTTACTTGTGCATTTTTCTTTCTATGGTAAAGCCTAAATTACGTGCAGTCCAATTTTGCATGTATCTTTTCAAAGTTGGATGATCTTGATTTGAGGAAAGAAATGGAAACTTGATTCATGAAGATATACATCCTGTATATTTCATATGCAATTTAAAAGATCGAATGAAAGTATCAAATATATATATTTCTTGGATTCTTGACATATCTTTCTTTTTAAAATTTGATGTACAGTAACAGCTGTTGACAGTGGCAAGAGAGCTCTAGAATTACTGGACTCGGTATGCAGTTGAAAATCACGTTCCTTTTCATTGTTTTTTTATATCTTTACTTCTTATGTGTATATGTACTAATTAACTTTGTACTTGCATTTATAATTTATTTATTTATTTTGCCTTTCTTTTGCTTGCAGGAGCCAAATGTCAATATGATAATAACAGATTATTCGATGCCTGAAATGACTGGATATGAACTCCTCAAGAAAGTCAAGGTAATAACAGTAACAAAAATATTCTGATAATCCACCTATGCTATGCTTAGTTTAATTTCACTTTTTGATTTTGCACCCATGCAATATGTTTTCTTACATGTATTACTAATTAATTACGCAGGAATCTTCCGAGTTATGTCGAATTCCAGTAGTGATCATGTCTTCTGAGAATGTTCCCACGAGGATTAATAGGTGAGTATGAGTTCTTTTTTCAAAATTTAACAAGTTATTTGTACAGAAAATCTGTTTAGTAAAAAGCTGAAATAATTTTGGGCTCTGAAAATATTTGATTTATTCAGGTGCTTGGATGAGGGGGCTGAGGATTTCTTGCTGAAGCCTGTCCAGCATTCTGATGTTTCACGCCTCTGCAATCGCGTATTGCGATGATTGCCGTTGGATCTTTCTCTCAATGGAACTGATGCTTTCTTGAACCTCTCTATTGGAGAAATAGCCCTTGGAAGATTTTTTTTTTTTAATTTTGTTCTAGCCTTTTCCTCTTTGGTATATTTTGGTCCTGGAGAGTCTGAAAAAAGGGGGAAATTAAAATGTTATGTTAGATGATGGTAGAAGTGTAATCAATATATTAGTAATGATGTATGATCTATTATATATATTGTTGAGTTCTGAGTTTCTGCTGCATTTTGATTGGACCCCGAATCTGCTGTTGTATACCATACAAGTAGTTGATAGAAAGCCCATTCAAATTAAAATCGTTCTTTTGTGATAGAAGGCCCATTCACTTTTCTATTAAAATTTTAAATAAATTATAACTGAACTAGTACATATACCCGCTCTTACGCGCGAACTTTTAAAATCAGGAATAACAATAACATTATGATTCGTTATTAAAGCAGTGATAATAATTGAGCATGTTAAAAAACATAAATAACTTAACTGTAGAAAAAATCTAGTACCAAATAACTTTAACTAAAAAATCTAACAAAGAAATTGTAGTAACAACAAAATAAAATAGTACCATGACAACAATTTCATCAAGGACTAATATTCCTTTCTCCATGAATCTTTAACTTTTTTGTCATTTTCAGATCCAGTTGCAATTTTCGCTCTTAGCAAATCCCCAGCTGATATTTGCACCATTCCAAACTGCATAACAAGTATGATATCTAATGATGTATCAGAATATGTATTTGTCATAAACTAAACTTCTACATATTGCATCAAATTTTATTTAATTGACTTTGAGAATATTCCTTATATTAAGAAAATGACCTGATAACATGATTTTACCAGACATCCTATCGCCTTTCCCAGATGTTGGTGCCCCAGATATCATAACCTTCAATGACGCTTTCTTCAATGTTGTTGTAGTCTAAAATTTTAGAAAATCAACATCAATTAACCAGAGATAATACGAGCCTTAAGACTACAAATTGACGAACCATATCCAAATTTTGACAAAATTGACACAATTAATTGAAGAAAAAATCAGTTCCTGAGAGGGAATATATGTAGATGCTTAGAAACCCAGTAAAATAGAAAGGTTCTCAAGGGACAATTGGATAAACACAGCCGCAAAGAGAAGTTGAGCCACAAGAGAGAGAAAGCGGGAGAAAAGTCAACATAGGTTGTAATACTATATGTAAGCACCTAATTAGAACATAACAATATTATATGTAAGCACCTGTTCAGAACATGACAATCAAAAGTCTTTGCTTTCTAATTTAATTATTTAACCAAAATTACTGCACAATAACCATATCAAAAATATTTAACTCTCACTATTTTTATTTAGAACCTGATGTTGGTTCTTTTGCATTTAGATACTTGAGAGTTAACTTATTCATACACTTACCTGAACCTCATGTTCATATTAATAGAACAAAACTAAAAGTTAATAAATAAAAAAAATCACAATTCCATAAGTCATATTAGTGTACACAAGAGATCATAATCTATGAACAGAGACAAAATCTTATTCCCATATTTTTTATTTCAGCTCAAGTTTGATTGATATTTTGAATATCAGCTTATAATAACCCGTATAAACTTGGTCAGCTGGTACCAATTGTCACATGGCTTGAAGAGCCCATAGGTGCTACGCTGCTTTCTCTATAGCAGAACAAATTGTAAGGAATTTGAAAATCGACACACAAACAAAGTGAAGCATGCACAAAAATGACATAAAGTGAAAACACACAAGCAACATGAATTGATTTTACTATAAGATAAATCAATTCATGCGGATGCACTTTCAGTTGACAGATGAACTACAAAATGAAATATGAATATATATAATATGATATAGTAATGCAGCAAATAACAAACCTGATGATAATAGGTACCGGGTTTTTTCCATAATATTATATATTACTTTTGTTCACCTTAAGTTATCAGTAAAAATACTGCATGAGGCAAATTCAATAGAAGCTACCTAATTGCAGGAGCTGTAATTCACATAAAAACGGAAGTTAACAAGTTGTTTGCAACAGGAAACAATACAAGAGTAATGTTGGGCTTAAGCCAAAGTTGATTTTCTAGTTGAGAAATCTAGTAAAATACTGGTATATCAAAGGTCCAGTGAATATGTTTCCATCAAAAGTTTTACGGTGCCAAAAGAAATTGTAATGACCTCATTATTTTTTCTCTGAGAAATATGCTTTACCTGGTCGAGAACTGCCAGGTGTCTCAGGAGCACCAGAATTCAAGGGTGACTTCTAATTCTGATGTTTCTCCATGGCAGTACACCAAGCTGCATCCCATTTTTTTCTTCCACCAGCTGACATTAACAAGTTTCCACCAAAAATGAACAAAAAGAAGAGAGGGAAACTTCACAGTACCAACAATTAAAAAGGTCAAAGTCTTGCGCTAACCTGAATCTCCAAAGGGTGAGACCATATAAGCTTCACTTGGTGGCACCCCTTGACTACATCATAAAAGAACAAAATAATAGAACAACAAAGCCAAACAATGAACCCAACATGGTGATAAAAGACCAACAAATAGCACTCACATAAGAGATCATATAATGATATTATCCCTGAGATATCTTTCCTACAATTCATGACAAGAAAAATAAAATAACCAAAATTTTGCCACATACAAGACTATGCTTATGCACTTTGAGAATTGTGATACTGATATTCTATTGTAAAACCAACAAATGCCAATAAAAATAAACAAAAGTAGAAAATACTTGCTCAATTTTAGCTTAAAACATACACATTAAAGAAGAAGCCACCATCAGCCATGCACTTTATAGTCTTAGCCTTTGGCAGAAATATTTTGAAATCATCACAACATATATACATGGCTAGCTCTCTAGCAGAGCATCCCGTCAGAAGTGCCTGGAATATGATTAAATTATTTACTTACATGTTACATATATACTTTGAGCAAATGTGGACATAAACAAGTAGTCTCGTCCTATAATAATTGGGAATTACCTTTTTAGCATTAGCAAGCCCCTTGAGAAAAAGGTCGTCCATAGTTGTCGCCCAAATACGCTGGCCTCAAAGTACAATGTAGTCCCTTCCTACAATGATAATAAAAAATAAATTAAATGAGTAAATGATTGTTTAGCAGATTAGCCCTGCCTCAGTAGCCACTACTGGAGCCATCTAAGAGGGTCTGAATATTAAAACAAACTATCTTAGAATCAAGAAGGTAATGTATTTGATAACAAAGGTGAATTGTCTCTACTCCGTGCTACTCTTTTCTATTACAATAAATAAGATTCTTAATTATTTTTTTTTGGTTTTTGAGTTCTTTTGGGCGCTAAAATAGTCAATTGGATAATTTGGAGTATTGGTCTCCTTTCAATTGGTTTGACCATATAGAGAAAAATATTAAAGGATTTATAAATTCATCAATTTAAAGTTTTTAATGGATCCTGAAATTATTTTCTTTAAACCAAACCAAATTTGCACTTCTTTGTTTGATGAAGACATAAAGTGAAGCATTCAATCTTTTGCTATTGATTATCATAAAGTCAGTCGTAGAAAGAGAAACAATCAAAATGGCGTGGCACACACTTTGAACTAACTTCAAATTAACAGAAGAGATGATTATAATTATAAGCACACTGCACACATATCAATATGAATAATAAAATTACCTATCACTTGTCACCCTCTAGAGAAGAGAGGTAGATGTTGAAATTCAGCCCACTGGTATTACCAGCAGGGCACTTAATGTGGCCGCCAAAGGTCCCGTCCTAGAAATTCAATATGTATATTTTTAGAACAAAGGCATCAAACCTTGCTGTTTCAGAAGTGAGAAAAAAACCTTTTATTTCCTAACTTTCTTTGCCATACAATTATACCAATACCTAAGTTAAGAGAACGGATGCCAAACACAACAGAAAGAATAATCCCAGATGAAAAAAAGGTAGGGCACAATCCACACCTAACTGCTACATGCCAAGAAAATTTGGTTTTTTCTTATGCCAATTACAAGGTTTTACCAGAAAGAACAATTAAAAAAGAGGGAAATTAATTGAAACCTTTCTTCTTGAGCGAAGATTTTAATTTGAATCCATTTTGCTGTGAATATCATTGATCAGGAGC